>CAUYPO010049337.1:0-20868 GCA_963574435.1 Cheirogaleus major | reverse complement strand
CGCTTCAGTGGAATGCTGGGAAGTCAAACAGTTATTTCGTCTAGAAGATCAAGCAGAACAGCCGGTTCAGGACAGAGGGGATGCCTGGAAACCACTTTCCTGCGGCCCCCTGTTGTCTCCCCAAGTTACAGGACGGCTGCGGTGAAGTTGGGAGGTGGCTGTGGGGTTTAGACACTTCCCCACCCGTAAGCTCTGCGGGGGATGCTGGGAGGTCTGAAAGAAGCTTTCTCTAGAAGTCCAAGTAGAACAGCTGGTGTAGGCCAGAGGTGATGCCTGCAACCAGTTTCCCGCGGTGCCTTACAGCCTTTCCCAGATACCGGGCGGCCGCAGTGATGTTGAAAGGCGGTTGCTGGGCTCAGGCTCTCTCCCACCCGCACCCACTGCGGCGGACACTGGGCGGTTAGAAAGATTCCTTCTTCTGAAGCCAGAAAGGCCAAGGCTGTCTAGGGTAGAATGGGAGCCTGAAAGACGCTTTCTGCGCAGTTCTCCGCTAGCTTTGTAGAGGTGCGGTGGCACTGAGGAAATCGCCGCCGAGATCGGGGCCTCTCCCACCCACCACTGCTCTGGCGGGGGCGGGGAGGCCTGAAAGAAACTCTCTCTGCAAGCCCAAGTGGACCGACCAGTTTAGGTCAGAGGAGAAGCCTGCAACCAGTTTCCCCGCGGTGCCTAGCAGCCTTTCCAGTCTACCGAGCGGCAGCAGCGATGTTGAAAGGCGGTTGCTGGGCTCAGGCTCTTCCCTACCTGTGCCCGCTGCAGTGGACACTGGGAGGTTAAAAAGTTTCCTTGTACTGAAGTCCGAAAGGCCAAGGCCGTCTAGGGCAGAAGGGGAGCCTGAAAGTCGCCTCCTGCACGGCCCTCCGCTGTCTACGGAGCAGCGGGGTGGGACCGGGGAAGCCGCTGCGGAGTTAAGGACCCACCCCCCTCTCGTTGCTGCTTCGGCAGAGCGCTGCGGAGAATTCAAAATGCTGCCCGCTCCAGACTCTGTTCTGCTCCGTTTGTCTGTCCGCACTACCACCTCTCACCAACTTCGAGCACTTCCCCACCTGCGTGAGTGTGGGGTCGGCGAGGGAGGGATCTACTCCCTGCGCACGGCAGGAGGGATGCCTCCTGTGGCCAGCCCACGGGGCGGTAGTGGCGCGGACGCGCTCCCTCCCCACTGTTTATTCCCGAGTCCCTGAGTTTTGTGGAAGATTTTTTGGTTCACCTTTGCGTATTGTCTATGTTGTCCGTATCCCGGTGTCTCTCTGCAGTCTTGCGAAGCCAATCTGGTGTAAATGCAGATCTCTTGCATGTGGTTGTCTGCCCTCTTCACTTCTCACCCCGAGAGCCGAGAGCCAAGAGGTCAGCCCTACTCCGCCATTTTTCCTAGACTTATTTCTTAATAAAATTTATAGTAATCCATAGTCACTAAGACTCTGTCTTTTTTTGTATCAGACAAAATTTCTATTTTGAGTCTTTAGTGGCAGTAATGATTAGGTTTACATTTAGATTTTCTACTTTGTCAAAAATATTGAGGAATTCTATATTAGTAAAGTACTGCTTAAAAATACCCCAAAGTTGAGTAGCTTAAGACAATAAGTATGTGTTTACTCAAGAGACTGTACATCAGCAATTTTTTTTCTGGATTCTGCTGGACTGATCTTTGTCTTGACTGAGCTCACTCACATGACTGGAGGTCTTCTATGGGTTCATTGATCTTGGATGGTTTCAGTTGGAAAGACATGGATGAAGCCCTTCTGTTACATGTACTTTACCCAACAGCAGGCTTCCCAAGGCATGTTCTCATAGCAAAAGCAGAGAGAAAGAGAAAAGCAAAATTTTGAAAGTGTTTTTCAAGTTGTATCACATCTTATACAAGTTCAGCACAGAGATAGCCTCCACTTCTTTAATGGTTGAAACTGCAAAGTTACAGAGCAAAGGGTAGTTATATAAGGAGTTGAAAATTTGAGAAATTGAACAATTGTAGTCTCTTGATCCTGAAACCTATTAAATAACAAAGACAAATTATCTGTACCCATATACCCAAAATACAATGGCAAAGCAGAGACAGCATAAACATTCTCCACTGAATAGGGAAGGAATGAGAAGCACGTAGCAATACTGGTCCATAGCGATTTTGAAATCTCACTAGTCAAACCTTGCAAGGAGGAATGTAATGTTCTTCAGTTCTCTTCCTGAGTGTGGCTCACCAGTCTACTGTTGTCCACAGCTCCATCCTTTGACACATCTTTTTTATTCATAGTCCTTGGCTACTTCTGATAAAATGATCCTTAAAGACAACCGAGGAGCTTTTTCAGCCTGGTTGCTGCCTGTGGAAATCTGGAATCCGGGAGGTATTTTTTACATCCCAAACAGGATGTTATTCAACCCTTTTGTCTGAAATAACCTCCCGATCGTCACAGGAAGGGTAACACTGTTCAATGTTTTTTTCCTATCAGTTGTTGAGATATCACTTCTAATTATTATCTTAGGAACTGTGGAAAATGGTTGGATAGTTTTAGTGTTCCATTGAAGACAAAGATAATGTAGATCAAAATATCATTCATCATCTCACAACCCAAAATCTGATTAATGAAACACAGGCATATTTTGTGCCTTCAGGAATTTATAGTATTTAGGAGCCAGTATCTGACAATGTCCAAGAATGTTTGGTTACTTCATTTCACATTTAGGCTCTTACTCTGTGATAGTGATGTATGTCTACTGGAAGAAGGCTGAGAGAAGGTTTCATATTGCATACTTGTGCTGTTACATCAGGCTTATTCTTCAATGGTACTTGGTTTTCTAGCAATCAAATAGATGTGTCTAGTTTATTTGGGGTTTATTTTTAAATACTTGTCTTAGTTTGTGTTACTATAAAAAAATACTTGAGGCTGGGTAATTTTTAAAGAAAAGAGGTTTATTTGGCTCATGGCTCTGCAGGCTGTACAAGAAGCATGGGGCCAACATCTGCATCTGGTGAAGGTCTCCTGCTGCTTCCACATGTTGGAAGGTGCAGGGGAACCAGCATGTGCAAAGACACATGGTGAGAGAGGAAGCAAGAGAGAGTGAGAGGAGAGGCATCAGGCTCTTTTAAACAACCAGCACTGTGGGAACTATTGGAGTGAGAACTCACTCGTTGCCCTCCTCAAAGCACTGATCTATTCATGAGGGCTCTATCCCCATGACCCAAACACCTCTCCCTTTAAGCCCCATCTCCAACATTGGGAAACAAATTTCAACATGAATTTTGCAGGGATCAAACATCCAAACTATAGCAACAGGAGAAGTTTCTTCATATATCCTGGATGTCAGTTCTTTGTCAGAAATATATATTTTCTACTAGCCTATGGGTTGTATTTACATATTATTAATGGTGTCTTCTGAAAAGCAGGATATTTTGATTTTGGTTAATTACAATTCATAATTTTAAAAAGTTTTATAATTAATGATCTTTTAAAATTCTAAGACATTTTTGACAGACACAAGGCCACAAAAATATTGTCTTATGTTTTCTTCTAGAGGCTTGACAATGTTAATTTTAGATGTAGAATAATTAATTATTCATTTGAATTAATTTGTTACATGGTATAAAGTGAGGATCAAAGTTAATTTTATTCCACATATTTATCCAGCTGTTTCATCATAAATTGTTTAAAGGGTTGTTCTAAGTTCCATTGAATAGTGTTGGAACATTTGTTGAAAAGCAATAAACTATGTATATTTGGATTTATTTCCACTACTCTCATCTAGTTCATTGGTCTCCTATGGTAATACTTTAATTACTATAGTTTTATATCATAGTCAGATTTTTGTGATTTTGTAGTGAGATTTGAAATTAGATAGTGTAAATCAAATGCCATTTTAAATAAATATCTTGTTAGAATTTTTATTAAGATCATGTTAAATTATAGATAAATTTTGGAAAATTTGACATCCTAACAATATTGACTTTTTAAATCTACAAAATGGCATGTATCTCCATTTACTTAGGTTTTTTTCATAGTAATATTTTATGGTTTTAAGGGTGGGAAATCTTAAACATCTTTAATAAAATTTAAACTTAATTTTCTTGTTTATAGGATATTATAAATTATATTATTTTTATTCAATTTTATTTTGTAATTATTTTTGTTAGTATATAGAATTAAATTACTTTTTATATATTAATTTTATATCCCAAGATCTTGCTAAATTTATCTTTTAGTTTTAGCAGGTTTTGTGGGCAATAAAGGGGTGAAATCTTTAGGGTTTTTTGTATTAATATATAAAATTTATCATTTGTGAATAAAGACATTTAAACTCCTTGTTGACCAATCCATATGCATTTATCTTCTTTTCACCGATAATTGTGATGTCAGTTGAAGGGTTTTATAAACAACACTAATAGAATGCTTGCTATTGTGATAGCAGTATTATAAATCTATGAAATACATTAACTCATTTAATTATCATAGCCCTTTAGTATATATACTATCATTATTGTTGGTTTAAGGATGAAGAAATTAAAGTTGAAGGGGGTTAAATGTCTTATTTTAGCTCATTATATAATTATTAAATGGTAGAGCTGAATTTCAAACTTATTCTTCTTTGCTATGCTATTTTACCTCTTTATACTTCTTCCAAGAATTCTCAAAATGTTCATTTATTGTGGTGCAATTTCTTAGGCCTTATGTATCAGAATATTTTTATGGCACTCTTGCATTTAAGTTATAAAATTTTAGGTCCTAAGTTCTTGACTCAATTCTTTCAGGGTAGCCTTTGGGAAGTCAGACGGCAATATCATTCTTGCTCCTTTTAAGATCATCTACTTTATTTCTGAAGGGTTTTTACAAATTTCTCTGTAGTGTAGATGTTTCTAAATTTTACCATAAAGACTCTGTATTTTTCTCTTTAAGTATTGTGTCTAGTCTTCTGTGAGCTTCTTTTTTGAAATTGTTCACATATATATGAATGTATGTCTAATTCTCATAAACTCTGAATCAGCATAGCTATTCTTAAGCATGTTTCCATCCATGTCTAACCTAGGGATAAAAATAATGAGATGGTATAGAACTTTCTAAGTTCAAAAGAAACATCTGTTTTTCTAAAGATCAAGTAAATCTAATTTTTCACCAATTGCTTTGTGGAAAAGAAAACAACATGAGAAAAAGTTATTGGCAGACCAAAAAGTCTTTCAGAGATAATGTTTACTTAATCATGGTCTTGAAGGCTTTGCTTCTACTTTTATAATGACAATTAGGAAGCAACTTGACTAGGTGGCAAGGCACCATGCCAAATGGAGCAAAAAAAGTTACTTAGAAATTCATTAAATTTAAATCTTAAGGCAAACTATTTTCTGTCTGAAAACAGTAGGAGTATAATAAATCCCAGTGGGGAGATTCTGAGCTTGTTGGATGGGACTAATAATGAAGGAAGTTTTTGAGTTGTAGTTGCAAATGTTAAAAGATCAAAGAGAGAAGTTGTAAGAGCACTAGTGATTGGGAGACATATTTCTTCTATGTTGTATAGTTCCAATTCAAATGCTCTGAATGATTTACAGACTACCTTGTTGGCATCTAGTGAATTTTTTTGTCCTAACTCATCTCCAACTTGTAAAGGTGAAAAAGCTCCTGGACAATCTCTATTGACATTAAATTTACTTAATGACTATAGTATAAAATTGTTTATTTTATCCACCTCTTCTGATATAACTTATAAAGGATGTGTTTAATGTGAATAATAGACCCCAGATTCAAAGAATAAAATTATCTCTTCTTCATAATTAAAAAAAGAGAATCATCAGTTTCTACAATAAAACAGTCTTTAAAGCTTGCTCTCTTTCTTATTTTTAAAATGCAGATACAACTCAGTTAAAAACTCTTGATTTTCTGTTACAGAAAACATGTAGAGAGTAGATACAATTATTGTTACAGATGAAAATCGACTTCCAGATGAAATACCACAAGAATATCATATTCCAAAGGCAGTTCTAGCTCATGCTAGATGTCAATGGAGAGAAGCTGGTGATACCATAGGATTTCTAAATGCCAAGGAAAAACTAAGTAACTAGTAGGAATTCAAAGTAATTATTATCACCAAGGGAACCTATAGGAAGAGAGACTTCGGAATTGGGAGGATTTTCAAAGAACTTACAAAAAAACCATTAGTGAAATAGTCACTTTTAAAGATCTACTTGCCAGGAGAGCAGTGACAGTAGATCCTAATAACAGTATCCTTCAAACCAGAATTTCCCTGTTCTCCTTATTCCTTCCTGCACTCTAATTATGGAAGGTTAAAAAGATGACAGAGAAGAATTCCTATCCAAAAAAAGAGAGAAATGAAGCTCGGTCCCTCTCTCCTATTTACAGATGTACTCTCTTCAGCAATCTCTATGCATGTGATGTGTTATAAATTGTGAGATAGGTGTTTAGCCACCACCTTAGTGGATTTTACATCCCAGTCTACCATCTTCCTTAATATGTGGTCTATATCATCTCTACTTACAGCTGAAATAATCCATTACACTAACCTTAAATACTAATCCTATCTTTTAATCTGTAGATCTATATTTATGTATAGATAATATCATGAACAAATCCATCCAGGAAGCTCAAAGTCTGAAACTTTTTTAGCTTTTTAAATACTTCTAATTGCTGTACTATTAAATAGATTCTTGTGTAAAAATTGTTTCTATTGAAAATGTGAAATACAAATTGTATATGTAAGCTTATTTTCTAGATATTTACTATTAACATTAACATTTCTGTATATATCTGTTTAAATTCTTTTCTTAAATCAAAGCAAATTATACAGCATATATAGATTTTAAATTCATTAATTTTATTTATTAGTTATAATATCTTTTATTATTAGTTTTCTATGTCTTTTCAATGGCTTTTTACTTCAGGTGTGGGGCAAACTGCCTAATCTAACCATAATTTTTTTTATTGGTAATTATATAAACCTTTGGCGATCTCCTACTGTGTTCTAGAGATGGTGTCTGTGCTGTTTGTGTCTCCATTTTGTATTTTACTTTTACTAAAATTCAGGGCCTTCTGTCACATCTGATGTCAATCTTAAGTTTAATAGAACTGTATATTATTTATTTTAAATTTATGTTGGTCTCATTCATTCTATTATCTGAAGGTCTTTTTCTTTTTGCAACCAACATATTCAAGTAGGCATTTAGAAAAGCATGCTTCCCAGAAAACTAAAAAAATATAAAAGTAAAATAAAACAATACAGCAAATACTTTTTTTTTTTTGAGACAGAGTCTCACTTTCTTGCCTGGGCTAGAGTGCCTGGGCGTCAGCCTAGCTCACAGCAACCTCAAATTCCTGGGCTCAAGCGATCCTCCTACCTCAGCCTCCTAGGTAGCTGGCACTACAGGCATGCACCACCATGCCCGGCTAATTTTTCTGTATATTTTAAGTTTTCCAGTTAATTTCTTTCTATTTTTAGTAGAGACAGGGTCTTGCTCTTGTTCAGGGTGGTCTCGAACTGCTGAACTCAAGCAATCCTCCCTCCTTGGCCTCCCAGAGTGCTAGGATTACAGGCGTGAGCCACTGCGCCTGGCCAGCAGCAAATAGTTTTTTATTCAGCCCTGGTTGCCATAAATACAAAAGGGGTTCTTGAAGCTAAATAATAGCAAATATTTTAGTCAGTATATGATGTTTGTCCTTTCATTGGTTTTTGTGACAGTGTCATTTTTATTCTGCAAATTCTAAATATTATACAGTTGCTTAATGGTTAAGAATATTACTTGTGAAGCCAGAATTCTGGATTAGGGTTTGGGTTCCACCACTTGATATTAAATTTCTTTGCACTTCTGTATTATCATCTCTATGATGGTAAAAAGAGTACGTAAGAGGTTGAGACTAGAATATAAAATTGTTTTGAGTATTAAAAGATGTAATCCATGTAAAGCGCTTGGAAAACTGCTTGACACAAGTTGAGTTTTCAATATATTTAATAGATTATTTTGTCATTGCTGTTGCTGCAAGTTGCTCCCAAACTCTTTTTAGAATGAGCTATAAATGAAATCAGTAAATAAAAAAATAAATGAGCACTAATGATGCACTGCAAATTGTGGTAAGTGTTATAGGGTCTTGCAGAGCAATACATTCCATCTTCAAGTAGCTGAAAATTCAGTTGGAAATATAAAGTGACATGCATGAAATAATCAAAATATACATAGGTGTTACCACATGCAGGGATGAGTGTAATTATATTAAAAGAGAATACGAAGAAGTGATACCACAGTTGGCTGCTGTAGCAAGACAATGGTAACTCTGACCTGGATCTCAGATGTTGGTAGGATTTAGAGCTAGACTCAAGGAGAAAGTATAATTTGTAATACAAATCAAGATAGTGAGCCTACATTGAGCAATGTGAATGGATCCAAAGTGAGGCATCTCATTTGATTTCATGGAGGTTATAATTTGGAGAGTAATAGAAAGTCAAATTTGCTAAATAGGAAACTGGAAACTAATAAATTCTCCTAAGAAAGAAATCACATGATTCAAATAATGCTTGAGAAAGACAAATCTGGAAGCTGTAAAAACAAAAAGAATGCTGAGAACAAGAAAATCATGTAGGATTTTTTTTAAAAAGATCACATTTAAATTGAGGTGAGGAGGGTCCAAATCTGGATTTCCACTATAGCAGTGAAAATAAGAAAAAAAGGATAAAACTTACGATAACTTTGAGATCCTAGATTAAAAATATTATCTTAGAAAATAGAAAATACATTGTTATCACTTATGGAAATTTGATAACTGAGATAGAAGCCCATTAAAAGTTGTCACTATTAGCCAATGCAGATAGCGTGTGTATGTGTGTGTGTGTGTGTGTGTGTGTGTGCGCGCGAGTGTCGGATAGGATGGAGAGAACAGGAAGCCAGATCTATGTGTTTCATGGCTGAAAGGGCAAGCACATAAGAGTAACACATTTTCACCTTTTGTACTGGTTTATTTGTCTCATTTCTATTAATAGTGTTTATTTTGTCTATTAACATAGACAAAATATGTTTTAAAATGTGATATTCTATTGTATTAAAAGGAGAAATACAAAAGGAAAGAACTATTAAGCTCCCAATTCAATGTGCAGGGAAAAAAAAGTTGACTTTCTTCATATCCTAACACTAAAAAGGATCATATATTTCCTGGTTAGGAAATAATTTTCTTTTCTTTCTCTTTTTGTTTTTTTAAACACAGTTGCATTCCTGTTTTCTTTTCTTTTTCTTCTGTTTGTGTGTGATAAGAACACTTACTTAACAAGAGATTTCAGTCAAGTATTGAACAGATAGTTTCTTGGTTTTGCTCTACACAACCTAAATTTTTTTCATAGTTTTCTCAACAGCCATCATGTCAATAGGATGTCTTAAATTAATGAAAGTCCGTTACCTTTAAGGAAGCAATTGCTCCTCATGTTCCCTTCTTTCTTTCATATTCATAGCTATGCACTAAGTCAGGATTGAGGGAGTTGACATGAGTTGTTTGATATGCTAATAGGACTTGCAAATAGGTACCTCATTTTAATCTCTATATGTCAAATTCATATTAAAGGCAATATTTTGAGCTACCATGGTAAATGAACATACCAAGGAAGATTTAAGAGGTATTTTTGATGGTATCAATAAGAAATTTCAGTACTGCAGTAAAAATAAAGGTGTAGGAAAGATACTCAGGTTAGTAAAAGAATGTATTATTAACAGTAGGGAGCCAAGGATCTCTAATGTCTACTCAGGCGATGGAAATAGTATGCTGAGATTGATTTTGAGGAGAAGGAGAGGGAGGGCTAGGATGTGAAGCTGGATATATGTGTAGAAGTCAGACTGTAAAGTGTTTATATGTGAAGCTAGATTGTGAAAAGCTCATTGAGTTGTCTGGATGCTTAGCTTTGTGAATTAGAACCATGATAATTGACTCACACACATGAACAGCTTCTGAGATGACAATTGAATATGTCCCTAGACAAAATAATTGATACATAAAAGTTTATTTTTATATTAATTTTATAGTTAATGCATACACATCACAAGGCTCTGTTTATATCTGATAATTTGCTTCAGTATCTTCTTATATTTCACAAAGTTATTGGGTGAGTCTAGAATCAGGAAATGTGAGTTGAAACCTTCTTCTGATTAAGGTACTAGTCATTCAGAAGATTACCATAAAAAGTACTTTATTTTAATAAAGATATTTTATAGTCTTTGTGAATAAAAGATTAGATTCACAGTGGTTCAAAAAGTATACATTTCTTAAGTTGATTAATTGATGTTTATTAGCCTGGAGGTATGCTTTATCAAAGAACCTTGACTTATTTCTGTTCAAAAATTGTTTCAACAAAAACTTAGAAAGCAATGCAATAAAACTTTCTTATGTCCCAAACCATGCAGCACTCACTAATAAAACATGAGGAGCCCACAAATATATTATACTGATTTTTAAAACATAGAAATATAGTATAAAACAGCCCAAAAGGTAAAAAAGGTTAAATATAAAATACTGAAAACTGGGAAGGGATAGTCAGAGTGAGAAGGATGATACAGGAGAAATCACAAAACAAGAATAGGGACCATCTGGCTTAGCAGCAATTCATATAAGACCAAAATAAAACATAAACAAAAACAAAGCTAAAGGTTGCTTTTGACTGAAAGATTAGTAAGGAGCAACATGAAAAAAACCCTTAAGTCTTATGTGCTTTAAAAGAAGTATAAATTGCAAGTAATTAGGCACTGATATTTCAACTGGATAGATTGTATCTAGCCTGATGTCCAATTGTAGCAGGAGAATTTTTAACAAAGACACTAGCAAGACAGAAATGATTCAATTGCTGCTGAAAGATTCTAACAGAAATTAAGAATGCTGAATCCAGAAATTTGGAGACTATGGGATTATATATATATATTTGTCTTTTTGAATTTTGAAAGGATGTCAGAGGATAAAATAGAAGTATTTAGTGTAGCTTCAGAAAGCAGAATTTTAGGTAGAGGCTCCGACAGTCAGGTGGGTAGAAATTACAGAGGAGCAAATTTTAGCTTAACATAAAGAAAAAACTTTCTAATAAGGAGTCTTGTCCAAAATAACTTTGTGATTATCCCACGAGTATTCAACAAGTGAAGAAATCACACTTAGTGTTTGCTCCTCATATAGTCCTCATGGGATGGCCCTGGATTTTAACCTTGTTATAAAATTATAATTGACTTATTTTTTAGCTCTCTCTCAGAGGGACTTCCTCCTCCAAACTCTGAAAAACTTTATGCTGCAATTCTCTGAAATAGTTTCACGGGATTAGGAAAAACTGAGACTACCATAGATTCTAGCTGCTACTATTTTTGTAGGTCATCAGGGATCAGGGAATCTTGCTGTTCATCTTAAATTTCCATTTTGCTTTCATCTTCATTCTAAGGCCTGTGAAACATGTGAGCATGGAGACGAGAGATTGTCATGCAGTTTGATTTCATAGATTCATTGGTGCTTATTCAATTTTGGTAGAGAAATACCCATACTTCTCTGAGAAAACTAAAGAGATTCCTAGTCCATCCTCTTCACCCTGTATTCAGGAAGACAACTACAACATGTTTCCAAACAAAATTATATTAAAGAAAGAGTAAACTTTAATAGTAGGTAATGGGAAATTATGAAACTAGGCAAAACCACTAAGAACATGGTCAGCCATGTCTATGAGGGTTGTTATTTTATTGGGGATTAAACATTAGTTGAGATATTTCATTTTGGCATTCTCATTGATAGTTTTTATTTTTCAAACATATTTTCTTTTCTAGAATGAAATAAATAATTTGGAATTCTAGTTTCACATGAAAAAGTTCACAAGACAGAAAAGAAATATAAATTCAGGTAAGAATAATTATAAACAATCATACTATTTTAGTCATATAATAAGATAGCCAAGAATATTTTCAATTTGTTTAAAATATGTCTTTCTTGCCTTTTAAAATGTGCTATGCCATAAATTAAAGAATATCAAGGTGAAAATAAACCTCAGTAACTCATATCATTGTTTGAAGAAAAATCATGGCTAAATCAGACTTAGAATATGATACTTGATGCTTAAACTATAGTCCTGGTGATGTATATTCCATAATCTAAATCTTTGTTGTTTCACTGCTTAGAAAACCTCACAATCATAATTCTCTATTGTCTCCATTTCAAGTATTTCAAACCTAAATTGGCTCTTTGTTTAAAATTCTTCATTGTGGAGATAGACCTTTTTGTAGTTTATGTTCTATAATTTTGCATGAAAGAAATAATATTACTGTACTATATTCCATTCCTCTAGGTAAGAAACATCAGCTCATCCTCACTGATACATTAACAGCACTTTCTGAACCCCAAACCATGACACAATATGGCCAGAATATAGTGTGGATTATTGAAAGTCAGTATTGCTCTCAAAAGTCTGCCTATCCTAAGGTTACTGTGCTCATAGAACCTCTCAGCTAAAAGTTTTATCATTTTCAGTTTAGCATTTTTAAAAATGTGTTCTTTAGAAAGCTAGTAGTGAGTGTTTTTGTTTGGTGGCCACTGAGAAATGAATTAAAGGTAGTAACTATGTTGTATTAGACATTTCACATCATGTATCATATCATAAGTCAATGTTACATTTAATTCTTTTTTATCTTCATTTTTAGTGCCAAACACTATACTTGACACAGAATAGATGCTTAAAAATATTGACTAAACACATTAATGGATGATCAGACAGATGAAAATGGATTATCCTTGAAAAATTAATATGCTGCTTTCATTGATATAGGCTCAAAAAAGTAGCATTTGTTTGGTATACGAACTTGAGATTTTTTTCTTCCCCTTCTTCTCATTTTCTCTCTCCTCATCCTCCTCCTTTTTTCTTTTTAAACAAGATAAAATAATAAGGCCTGTAAAGCCTGACTTTTTAAATAGCTTTATTGAGATATCATTGACACATGAAAATTGTATAAACTCAAGGTGTAAAACTTGATGTTTTACCACACATATACATTGTGAAATGATCACCACACTTCAACTAATTAAGTCACAAACTTGTGACTCACTGCAGAAGGAAGGGATATGTGAAATTATTTTAGCCTGTCTTAAAAGTTTTTCCTATTCTCCTATTATAACAGACCTCCTTTTCCCATTCCAAACTAATAAATGATGGCTGATAACTTTAAACTGTTCTATTCAGCTTTATACCTTAAAAGATTAATTCTATTAGTTTTAGAATAAAATTTAATTATCCTTATGTATGCTAATCTACTGATAAACCTAATTCATATCCCCCAATAAAACCAAATTAACATAAATTTATTTGAATGGATTTCAAATATATCATAGAACAGTTAGGGTAAGGATGGAGACTGAAAATAGTAATATTATTACGTTTAGTAATTTTTTTGTTGATTGGAATTTATATGAGTTGATGTCATATCCTTTTTGGAGAAAGTTGTTAAGAGAGGTAACATGAAAGATGCAAAGAAGGTGATGAAAGCTTTGCGATCTGAGGGACTTTTGTAGAATATAGGAAAACAAAAAATGTAAACTTACAATTGAGGGAGGATGGAGAATCAAAGAGAAACTCTGAATACTCTCTAATTTTGATTGCTAGCGTACCACTTATTGCAATTTTGGCAAAGACATCTTCTGGTTTTTAATTTCCATACCACTTCTTAGGAGAATGAATGACATTTGGTTTAAATGCCACCAAAGAAGAAAAAATGTGGGAGGGTCACCCTTAATTGCTAGACAACTTCATTTATGAGTGTGTTGTTTCATACAAAAATTAAAAACCCAGAAATATTTCAAAATAACCAAAATTGTTTTGGTTGCTTAACAGGTCATCCAAATCCAAATAGGTTAATTTAGATGTTTTTAAGAAATTAATACTTACTTAGTTTTAAAACTACTGAGTTTTTACTATCAGGTTGAGTTCAATAAAATTTGCTATCTAATATATTCTTTTATCCAATCAACATTTTTGACTCTTTCCTTACTTTAAACCTTGTAATTTTTTCTCAAATTTAGAAAAATTTGAGATGACATGGATTTCTTGACAGATTTATATAGAAAAAAAGGAATATCAATGAACTTCACAGAATAAAAAATATAAAGTCATCACTCACATCTTATGTTTGCACTTAAATAACATTAGACTAGTTCCAGGAGCTGAAGATTCATTGCACTTTAAAAGATCTCTAAGTAAGACAATTAACTTTGGTAATTTATTTGTAGTTGTAAGATGTTTTTTGGTAGAAAGTTCATGTTACCTTAGAATGTACTTTTAGCTTTCTTTTCCAATATTTATTTGTTTTTTATTACTGCATTAAATCAAAGGGCCATTAAAGGGAAAAATGAATATTAAACAATAAATTAAAATCAAAGGAAGAGTCTTTTTCTTAGTATTAGGAGTTTAACAGGCAATATTTTGAAATTACCATCTCAATCACAAATGGCATCTCATAAACCATCTTATAAGATAAGGCAGAGAGATATAAAGAAGTATAAAACTACATTGTGTTGAAATTAATACCAGTCTGGATACAAAACACTTCACCTTGAGTCCAAATTCCATTGCTAGCCAGTTGTGTTCCCTCAGGCAAGTCAAAGTATCTCCCATCTTTTCTTTTTCAATGTGTGTAAACTTAATGAGATAACGGATATGAAGGCATATATCAATATATTAAATTCATCTTTAATATTAAGTGTTATTTGTGATAATAGAGAAAGAGTGGAAAGTTTATGTGTTGACTTTCTCTTATACCTTGAAGCAGAAATTTGCCATGGGTGACAAGGGAGGAGGCAACCATTCAGATGTGACTGACTTCATTCTTGTAGGCATCAGGGTCCGTCCAGAGCTTCACAGTCTCCTCTTCCTGCTATTCCTGATTGTTTATGGGATGGTCCTTCTGGGGAACCTTAGCATGATTGGCATCATTGTGACTGATCCCCGGCTGAATACACCAATGTATTTCTTCCTAGGCAATCTCTCCGTCATTGATCTCTCCTACTCCACTGTTATTGTACCCAAAGCCATGGTCAACATACTATCTCAGAAAAAGACCATATCCTTTGCAGGTTGCGTGGCTCAGCTGTTCCTTTATGCACTTTTCATGGTAACAGAGGCCTTTGTTCTGGCAGCCATGGCCTATGACCGCTTCATTGCCATCTGTAACCCACTCCTCTACTCTGTCCGTATGTCAAGAAGTATCTGTATCCAGCTAGTGGCTGGTTCCTACCTCTGTGGTTGGGTCAGTTCCATCCTTCAAATCAGTGTAACATTCTCCATGTCTTTCTGTGCCTCTCGAGTCATTGATCACTTCTACTGTGATTCGAACCCAATTGAAAAGATCTCCTGTTCCAATATCTTTATCAATAAGATGGTGTCACTTAGTTTGGCTGTCCTCATTATTTTGCCCACAATAGTTGTTATTGTAGTATCTTACATGTACATTGTGTCCACAGTTTTAAAGATCCGCTCCAGTGAGGGGAGGAAGAAAGCCTTTTCCACCTGCAGCTCCCACCTGGGGGTTGTAAGTTTGCTCTACGGGACTGTCTCCTTTGTGTATCTCACACCTCCAAATAATCCTGAACTTCGTAAAGTGGCTTCCGTATGTTACATTTTATTCACACCTATGTTGAATCCTTTAATCTACTCTCTAAGAAATAAGGATGTTAAAGATGCCATGAAAAAAGTCTTATGGAAGAAAAAAGTTTTGCTCTAATTCTGTTTCTACTTGCTTTACTGTTTCTAGCGTCAATTAATTTTGCCTGCCTAATCTACACTTAGGTATTTAAAGTTCATTTTTTAAAAAAGAAAAAATCCCTTAACTCTTCTATTCCAAAGCACAAATACTTTCCTATAAAGTATGCTCCAAATAAATTACTCACCTTTTTCTCAAGGCAATGTTAAATTTGAAAGTTTTGGACATTTATGAAAATTTGCTGTGTTTCTACAAACAGTTGTGTATTTGTCACTCTCTTCCTTCCTCTTCAGGTAAATATGTTAGGTCGATGGAGAAGTATAGGATTTTGTTGTTTCTCTCTCCTGTATGCTTAAGTAAAATTTAGATAGAGAAAATACTTTAGGTAATGATTAACTTGGAATCTGTGTGTCCCAATTGGTATGCATGCAACTGATACTTGGTATAAATGCTAGTGTTGTGTTTTGTTTTTGATGACAGGTCAAAGATGTGATAGCAAATGTACATGATGAAAAAAATGGAAAGGAAAAATAACCAGAGTGCTCTTTGTCAAATTAAAGTGGCCGAAGAAGAACAAACATGGGAAAATTGCTTTGATTTGTTTTATATCAAGACATATTGTTTAGTGTTCTGTAAATTACAATCACCCCTGCTTTGCTCTAATGTAATGAAAACATCTTATGATGTTTATATTTTTTAGCTCATGCCCTCTATCTTCTGGATAATATCAATTATTGGTTATAAATATGCAAAGTAAAAGTTCTATATTAAAATGAAATCAGCTTGAAAATCTCAGTTAAAGATATTACAAGACCTTATAAGACCTTTATGAACAGTTAGATTATATGTGTGTATGTATGTGTGCATGCATATATGTGTTTGTACTTGTATATGTGTGTATAAGTTTAATTGTGGTGTGATAAAAAATGAGATTAGTCCTAAATGTCAAATTGAGAAAGGGGTAGTTGAGAGATCATTCTACAGCTTCGAAAGGTGCAAGGGAAGCCAAGTTTAAGAAAAAGTTATGCTAGAGTTATTGTTCTGCAAGTGATTTAAGCATTGCTTCAGATAAACAATTACAATCCCTAAATCTAGAAAATGTTATCATAGACAAAAATTAAACTTAAGAAATAAAATACAACATCCAGTTTTGTTCATAACTTGGCATTGTGAAACCTAAAATAAGGATCATTGAGTAGATTTTTTTCTGTTTTTTTTTTTAAATATCAAACCTCCTTTGATGCATGCACAATGGCTTGCATCTTTGTACATTACATTTTATTAGGAGAATGGACATAAGGATAATTATTTTTATCAAAGAGATAAAGAGGGAAGCTAAAAGGCTTAACAAATCAAGGTTATATTTATCCCTTCATCCCTAAACCTGTTAATCTACCATTTTTCTTGATGCTTAATTTCATAAAAATATTTAAGAGCAAAACAGGAAATCAATTCATTTGGGAAACTGATCTTTGATATTGATTATTATCAGTCTGGAAAAGTCCTTTTCTTAGCTTTAGGTTTACTTATTTCCTTTGAATGCCCATTAGCCTTAGATTGTCATTCTTTGATATATCTAACAAGTGTAGGTTATTAAGGACAATCGGGAAAAGGCAGTAACATTGGATAAAAATACAGCCTAGATCCATTTGCTTTAGTTTTAAATATGGTGAATGGCATTCCCTGTTTTGTAGCCATAACAGATTTCAGTATTCCAGTACATAACCTCATAAGTGGCATTGCTTAAACCATTCCAAATGTTCAAAGAAATCTGGAAAAGTTGAAAATCCAAGGCAGAATGCTTTCGAAGGTGTTACATTCAGCTATATCCTATGTTCTTTTAATTGCCATAAACATTTTCCTTGGTAAATTTTTTCAGGGTTCACATGCCTTGTATGGAAAGTGGTGCCTAATTTATAACTTTCTTGTTACTTGTGCCATCAAGATTCCATCAGGACAACCCAATGTCATACCAACATTTTGTTGGCTCTTATTGACAAAGTATTTTCTTTTTTTTAAATGATGTATGGATTGCTTTTGAAATGTTGCTACACCCAAGAGAGTTTAAAGATCACATTTTGTATCCTATATATCCTAAGTTGTGGTTTAGAGGGGACTTTAAAACTATATACCAAAATCCATGTGAAAAAACTTTTAATATTGTGATACAATCTTGAAACACTGAAGATGATATTAGGCATCTCAAACACTCTTATCATATTTGTACTGCGTTGTTTCATCTTCCCTGGTTACAACTTTTTGTACATGAACATATATTGATTATTCTGTAACATCATGTGCTGCACTTTGTCTTTGAATTTGGTATATTGTTGATGTTTACCATATTTAGTGTATCAATGCAGAACTTTGGTGAGAACATTTATAATAATTCATTTTATTGCAAGAATGCTTGGATTCTTTGACTCAGTTGCAAAAGATAAGCCTAAATTAAACTTTACAAACGTTAGTTAAAATTACTAAATTAAACATTGTACTAGCATCCAGAGCTTGCTCCATTTGCCTTACCTTAAGATAGTTTCAACTCCTTACTGTTAGGTTAAAATTATTATGGTGATTAGAGTAGCTGAACTGATAAGGTATTGCAAAATGTTTTAATGTTGAATTGGTATTGAACTATGTTATTCTTACTCTTGTAAATTGAGAATGGGATGTCACTTTGCCCAATTTCAGGATACCAGTATAGGTTATAAAATAAATAAAATTCCGAATGTTATCAACTAATATCCTAGTGATCTCAGTGAGCAGAAAACTACTGTTGGGGGCTGGAAAGAGAGAGGAGGAAGATGGAAGATATGGGTTAAGAAAAAAAGCAGGGTGTCCTGGAACTGAAAACAACATGAAAAAACGAATCCATTTCAAGTCACTTTCTAATTATTCCAATTTTGTTAAAAAAAGACAAAACAGTGAAACAAAAATAAAAACTTTAGCCAAAGATTGTTTTCCATATTACTTTTACAGAATATGGCTTCTAGATTTTTGAAATAATTTTTCTTTCTTTATCAACATTTTAAAACATCTATTTATTCACAGCTTTAGGCCCTCTGTTGACTGGCATCAATTCCTCAATAGAAAAGCACATAAATTAACTTTGGATAACTTTTGAGCAACAGATAAATTTTAGAAATATAAATATTACTTAGCTCTGGCTGCATAGGGAGAAGATGAGTTTCTACTGAACATTCCAGGGAGCTAGAAAACAGAGAAAAAATTTTCAAACAGAATCCAAACTTGTTAAATACTACAGTGTTAGAAATATTTACCTTCAATAAATTTCAGACTCTTTCCTCTTCTGCTGAAAATTTAAATTCCAGTGAATGAAACTTAAGGGTTCTAGTTTTAAGCATGTGTCCACTCGTTTTCTTGGGGAGGGCGAGGCTCCTAATTGAAGCTCCAATAACCTATATACAACTGCAAAGAGCTAATTCCTCTAAAAAAGTCAGGGTAATGTTTATAAGGGAAACTTATAAACTTATAGTGAGGTGAATAAACCAAATCAACAATTCTCCTAAATATTCATTTATTTTACTGTAAAAATTCTACATGCTTTTGTTTCCATGTATACAATTTCCAAACTTCTAACATCTAACATAATGTCTATTCATGTCTACACAAACTATTGTCACTCTATCCCCTAAGAACCATGACCCCAAATATTGTTCATTGCTTTATTCAGTTCCCAGTCTAAGATCACTGGATGATTTCTATTTCTCTATTAATTAATTGAATATCCTGTCTTAATGTTCTGTAATCTATACACTAATGGTAAGTCTATCATCATCAGTACTATAATCAATAATAAATAAAATTTGTAAATATATCTATATTTACATATAAATGAGAAAACATTAGACAATTTAATCAAATAGTAAAATGTTTGAACCTTCCTATAGTCTTTCTTTGTGAAAGTAGCCAAGAGCTCATAGTGTTTATTGTACATTTCTTACTTCTCTTCTATATTTGATGTTCCTTTGCCTTTAATCTCAGATGCTCACACTTCTATGTTTAGTGAGTTTATTCTAATCTGCACCCCTAAAAGATCTGTGCTTAGGACAGTCTTAGGTTTGTGAGCTACCTGTAGTATAGTAGACACTATTGTTTGCCTATATCGTAGCCACTTTCTTCTTTCTTCTGACAAATTTTGTGTCAGAAAAGTTTCTATCATCACTGGAACATCTTTAGTTTATTTTTGCTGTAGTGTTTTAATTCCCCTTAGTAATAACTAGTTTATGAATGGGAACATATCCTATTAAAATATATTTAAATAAGATGTAAGAAATAGTCTGTTGAAGAGTTTGGGAAATGTGGGTATTTATTTTTCCTTATTTTATTTTATTTTTTTTTGGTTTGTTTTTTTTACAAAACAGAAATCCTTAGTGGTTTATTTATTCATCCTTTTTCCCTACATATCAGGATGCTCTTCTGGGTTTATCTTTTTTTTTCCTTTTATTTCATCATATAATGGGGGTACAAATATTGTTAGGGTTACATACATGGCCGCTACCACCCCTCCCCCCCATATGCCAGAGCTTCAAGGGAGTCCAATCTCCAGGTGGCGTGCACGGCACATATTATGTAACTCTACACTTCCTCCCTCCCTACCGCCTGCTCTCCATCCAAAAAAAGATTTTTTTTTTTACATTTTGGATACATTGTGTAACTTTGCCTCTCCCTAAGAAGGGCTAGAGGTATGCCCTTCCCCCCCACAATGCTCTCCACATCCCTATGATGTGAGTCTTGCCCCCCTCCGAAACCTTGGTGACCACTACCACCATTTGAGCACCATAGTTTTAATCAGTAGTACCAATTTGATGGCGAGTAGATGTGGCGCCCATTTTCCCTAGCTTGTGTCACCTCACTTTGGATAACGGGCTTAAGCTTAATCCAGGATAGCTTAAACGGTGTTAGCTCACTGTCGTTTCTTAGAATTGAGTAATATTCCACTGTTAGCATATAACACATTTTAGCTATCCACTCATGAATTGACGGGCACTTGGGTTGTTTCCATGACCCTGCAATAGTGAATTGTGCTGCCATAAACATATGGGTGCAGATGTCTTTATAATAGAATGACTTATGCTCTTTTGGGTAGATGCTCAACAATGCTATTGCTGGGTCAAATGGTATTTCTATTGCTAGCTGCTTGAGGTATCTCCAAATTCTTTTCCACAAAGGTTGCACTAATT
>CAUYPO010049335.1:0-24136 GCA_963574435.1 Cheirogaleus major | reverse complement strand
GGAGAGTCCAAACCGCTGCCGCTCCAGACTCTGTTCTACTCCGTTAGTCTGTCCGCGCTACCGCCTCTCACCAACTTCGGGCACTTCCCCGCCTGTGTGAGTGTGGGGTCGGCGAGGGAGGGATCTACTCCCTGCGCACGGCAGGAGCGACGCCTCCTGCGGCCAGCCCGCGGGGCGGCAGCCGCGCGGACGCGCTCCCTCCCCACTGTTTATTCCCGAGTCCCTGAGTTTTGTGGAAGAGTTTTCGGTTCACCTTTGCGTATTGCCTATGTTGTCCGTGTCCCGGTGTCTCTCTGCAGTCTTGCGAAGCCGATTCAGTGTAAATGCAGATCTCTTGCGTGTGGTTGTCTGCCCTCTTCACTTCTCACCCCGAGAGCCGAGAGCCAAGAGGTCAGCCCTACTCCGCCATTTTCCCCCTCAATCTATTATAATTCTTTATTAAAAGTGTCAGGCACAACTGTCAAAGACTTCTGTATTTTAAATACATAGGCACCAGAGATTTCCTAATGTAAAAGTTTAATTCCATCTTTTCTAATAGTAAGACAGTTATCAATCACTGCTTAGTTCAACTGTCATTTCCTCTTTACTAATTTGAGTTCTGCCTTTTTCGACATATTCTGGTTCATTCTGCCTTTTGTATCGTCAGAAACTACAGCTTGGCATCAGTTTCTCCTGGTCGTGGGGCAGCTGGGTGTGTGAGGTGCTGCCGTACGTTGATGTGGTCCTTCACTGACACTTCCCAAGTGCCTGTTGCATGCCAGACTTTGTGTCACAGACTCGAGGGGTACAGAGATGACCAAGACACAGTGTTGGCCCGGGAAGAGGAATTCCTGTGACTGCTTCTCTCTTATTCCAAGGGATGAGTGTGAAACAGTATCCGCCGCAGCTTGGAGGGCAGTGCACGTGGCTCCTGACTCTGTCAGCAAAGGCTTCACAGAGGTGATGACATTTGAATTGAGTCTTAAAGGATAAATAAGTAGCTTGGCCTGGCAACACAGGGGAAAAAGATGATATTCTTGTCAAAGAAAACAGCCCTATACAAATGCCACAGTGCATGGCTTGTTCAGGCAGAGGTGGGAAGGTCTTTGTTGGTGAGGAATTGTGGGGGATGAGACTGAAGAAACCGACTGGGGAGAGGTGTCAGAGCTTTTTATGACATGTGCAGAGTTTGCACCTCAGCCCTGCACGGTGTGGAACCAGCAGAAGGTGAACTCCACAAGCAGATCCACGCTTTGAAAAGACGGATCTCACAGCAGCACGCAGAGGGGACTGACAGGAGAGACAGAGGCAGACAGGAGGGAGCACCGGGAGGCCACCGTGACAGTAACTGAATGATGCTCTGAGCACTGTTGACAGGACCTGAAAAGGACTTCCGGTAATTACTAGTGGAAAAAGCATGAGTGGTGTGGAAAACCTGGAAGAAAACAGAAAAAATATTAAAGGGAAAATGCATATAATCTATACTCCTTTAACCAGAGACAACCATCATTAACAATTCATTCCAGTCATTTTTCCCCTGCGTGTTTTATATCCTTAGGGAAATTTTAGATCCCGATTTTCATTTAACACTATGAAAGCATTTATTATAAAAAAGGCACTCTATTAGCTTAGTGTCATTTTCATGGTTTCAAAATCACTTTCGTATGGATGCAAAATAAAAATACCAAATTGTTCTCTTAACTGCTTATTTCTGAATTTTCATAAGTAACTTTTATTTAACATTTTGTGCATAAAGTTGTCTGAAACTGTTATTTTCATAGGCTATATACTATTGGTAGACGTAATAAGTTAAATCACACTTAACATTAAGACTTTAATGTTGCTATATTGCTTTTCACTGAAAGTACAAAACTTGTACTTTAGATTTTAGAAATATTTAAGATACAGGATGATTTGGTTGGA
This sequence comes from Cheirogaleus major, assembly GCA_963574435.1. NCBI lineage: Eukaryota > Metazoa > Chordata > Mammalia > Primates > Cheirogaleidae > Cheirogaleus > Cheirogaleus major. The sequence continues at coordinate 22,234 of CAUYPO010049335.1, read as the reverse complement.
TTTGGTGAACACTTGCTTTGGGAGAATTGAAAATGATGAATTAGTCCAAAACAATTTCAGTTTACTAATTTGGCAGACTTGGTAAATGGTGTCATCACTAAGAGAAAATGGAAGAACACAGGAAGAGCAGATTTTGTGAAGATGAGGAGTTCTGGTTTGGACTCGCTGCACTGGTGGAGAATCCACGTCATGCAGACTGGACAAGTGAAAATGTGCCGTGGAATCCACAAACGGTGGGAATCTACCCACCCAGATTGGGCAAATAATGGTTAATGAAAGTCATAGAAGTAAGTGGGAGAAAGAAGTTGGTAAGGATAGAGGGTGAGGGATGAAAGTCTGAGGACACTGCTGCTTTTCAGGGTTGGGTACAAGAGATGCGGGGGAAATAGACAAGAAAGAGTGATCAGGAAACCAGAAGATGGTGTCATGGAACCCAGGAGCCAGAGACCTTCCGGAAAAGAATGAGTGGTCTACAGACCTGGTACTCAGCCCTAGAAGACTGTCCTCTTTTCATCCCATAATGAAATTTATAGGTGATATGATCGACCTATGCACAAAACTTTAAGAATCAATATAATGCCCTAAATATAATACAAAAGAAAAAATAAAAGGAAGGTATAGTTTATTTAATAATAATTTTGATATGTAAGCATCAGGACATGACTGGAAATGACTAACCACCTTGAAGGAGTCAGATGGTTGCTCTGATGTGCAGAATTACCGTGTACGGGGAAGCCGCGTGGAGAGGGGTCTACGCGAGCTGTTCAGCTGTGTTGCTTCGGATGACCTGCATTCCCAGACTGGTGAATATGTGAACAAAACAAAGTACAGTTTTTCCTCAATTACACTGATGGGGAAAACTGTCCGGCGCTGGGACGCCGCCACCCCGCCGCTCCGCATCCCCGTGGGCCGGTGCTGTGCGGAGCCGGCTGGAGGCAGCAGCGGGCGGGTGTGCGAGTGCGCGCTGCTGGAGCCGGGCCTCGTGTGCCGGTCTGGGCCCCCGCTCTATGCTTGGCCGCCTGCTCCCGTCCTCCGGTTGCGCTGCTTGCGCGATCCTGATTGGGTTCTTTTTGAATCCCACTGTTCCTGATTGGATGTTATAGCTTGTTCCTGATTGGATGTTATAGCTCGTCGCTGATTGGATGTTAATGCTTATTGCTGATTGGCTGTTAATGCTTGTTGCTGATTGGATGCTTTTTGAGTCCTACCAAAGGTATAAAAGCTGGAGGAGAATGGGGAAGGGGGGTCAGAATAGCAGAAGACGGCAGAGGCTGCAGACTGAGTGAAGACTGTTCTCCGACTCTCTGTGTGCCGACCAGTTATTTCCTGGGTCATGAGCTGTTAACACTAAGACCTATACCAAGAACTGTTTAACACTACCAAGAACTGTTAACACTTGCCGGAACAACACTATGGTTGCATTGCTGGAAAATTCTGTGTGTCAAAAAAATACTTTGTGAGTACATATTGTATGATTCCATTTATTTGGAATTTATTAAGGACAAATTAATTTCTAGTTCCAGAAAACAAATCATGGTTACCCTGGGATGGAGGTGGATTTACAAAGGGCTGTGAGGAAGCTTTGGGGACCGATAGAAAGTCATGATGGTTCCATGTGTGCAGACGAGTGTCAAAACCCATCAAATTGTACATTTAAAAGATATGCAGTTTACTGTTCATCAGTTATGTTCAGCAAATTTTTTCAATGAATTTTTAACAAAACTAAGCAAAAAAACCCACAAGTTTATATTTATATCTAAAATGGAATCAAGCTCTACGTTCAGACAGTTACAAACAGGTGTTTCACGGGTGGTGAATGTCCAGTAGAGACTTAAAGGTCTTGTGTGACACAGGACAGTTCTTTCTCTTATAGGACTGTCCGCTGCTCGATAGGACTGCCCGCATTCCCAGGCCTGCCGGTTAAATGCTAGTCATCGCAACGATCAAAAAGCTCTCCCATGACATTCCAGAACGCTCCCTGTGGAGTGACACGGTCAAGGGAGACGTGAGGGTTCCTGGTTTCAGTGCTCCTCCTTAATTCTTCCTCTTTAGAGTTCTGGCTAAGCAAGAACTAGGAGTGACATAGTGGTGTGGTGATCGTGCCCTCTGTGGAATGGTCTTTCTGCCGCCCCGTCCGTGAGAGTTTTCCACGTGTCTCCATAAATTGCGCCAATCCCTTCTTTCTCTTTGAACAGTAGGTTCTTAGGTTAGCTCACTGGACACGTGAATGTCACCCTTCCCTTAGCAATGGCTCTCATGTAGCCAGGGTCCAGGCCACTCACAAATAAATTTTGTTCCCTACAGCTGCTCCCAGCCTGATGCTCACATTTACCTGGTTCAAACTGTATTTTAAACATTGAGCAAAACATAATGAGGACCTTGGAAGAAGCACTTTTATTATTCTGGGTGATTTGTGTGGCTTTTCTACTGATCCCATTGGGTGCCAAAGCTTTCCACGTTTCTTCCCGACAGATCTTTCTACTATAAGACATGACGGGAAAGTCACTTGACATCCAGAGCTTCTCTATTTCTTCATAATTGACATATTTATGAGACGTGATAAATGTGAAACCTTGAAATGCTGTGCAAGCTCCATTGTCGCCATGGCCTGGGATTGAATATAGAAGACCCTGGTGTGTAGGAATAACTAAGGTCTTCATAGGCTCGAAATGAGGACAAATGAGGAATATTAGTCCTCTCGTAATTCTTTGACCTGTTGTTTTAGGTATTCAGGCCGTGGATGCTCTTATTTATCCATCTATTTCATTTCATGTTTACTTTTTCTTCTGCATTCTATCTTCTCTCAACTAAGGGAAATGGACAAATTTGAGGTGGACAGAGATAGTGTGGAAGAAGAGAATTAAATGTAGTGCTCTAGAGGTTATATTCTGAGAGGAAGAGAACTCAAGAATTGCAATCGATTTTCAGGAAATTTTAAATGTCTTTCTGGGCTCTCCCTCTTACCTTACTCCCACCTTCATACACGTGCAGAGCCATACCGTGAGTTGTAAAACGCTTCTTGGCAGCGACATTTACAAGATGGCAGGTTACCCTCTTTGTTTTCATTGGTAAAGGATGTGTGTTAGCCTCCAATATGCTGAGGATTTGATTTATTTATTTATTTATTTTTATTTATTTATTTATTTTTCAGCATATTATGGGGTACAAATGTTAGGGTTACGTATACTGCTCTTGCCCCCCACCTCGACTCAGAGCTTCAAGCGTGTCCATCCCCCAGTTGAGGACTTGATTTAGATGTGTCATTCCTTCAGAGGGACCCCTGAAGGCTAAGAGAGACACTAGAAAATTTGCAATGAGAATGGGAAGTTTTATACTCAATCTCATTCATCAATGTTGGGGTGTCTTAGATGACTTGCTAAAGGCTCTGTTAGGTCATTCACATAATGGGTATGAGGGGGAGAGAGAGGTTATACTTTGTAAATTCTGCATGATGGTAAAATGAATGCTTTATTCATTTTTGGCCAGAAAAATTAAAAATATTAGATAACAAATACTGTTAAGCTGTTTTTCCTGTTAAAAAATAACCAATATTTTTCTTTAAGAGAAAGTGTATGGTAAGCAGTTCTAGATTTAAGGTGTTGTAAAATAGATACATAGAAAATCGATTGTGCTTAAAATAGTTGCCAGATTTGTTCTGTTTTCTACAGCATATCTCACTCAGCATGATGAATACTCCTTTCCCAATTAAGTTTCCTAACAAACTAGCAAGTTTTGTTCTAGTTCATTCTTTTGCACCTTCATAATGCAATAAGTAAATTGCAGTGGCTTCATTCTTTGTTTTTTTTAGAGATGGGGTCTCACTCTGTTGCCCAGGCTGGAGTGCAGTAGCATGATTATAGTTCACTGTAACCTCAAACTCCTGGGCTCGGGCCATCCTCCTGCCTTAGCCTCTTGAGTAGCTGGAACCATAGGTGTGCACCACTGCACCCAGCTAATTGTTATTTTTTGAGAGGTGGGGTCTCACTATGTTGCCCAGGCTGGTGTCAAACTCCTGGGCTCAAGAGATCCTCCTGCCTTGGCCTGCCAAAGTGCTGGGATTACTGGGTTGAGCCACCACACTTGGCTGTAGTGGCTTTTGATTTATGTTTTTGCCTGACGTAAAAAACGCTAGAGAAATTGTCACTTTTTAAAATAGGCTCATCGACCTTTAGGATATAATAGGAAAATGGGGAGACAGTCCTGTGAATCGCAGAGGGGTTTTGGAACTGACCAGTCCTACCAGGAGGAACCCGAGCCTCCACTGGCAAGTCACAGCGAGCGAGGCTCCAATAATTTTGTTTTAGAATTCACTGTCTCCCTTAACTTGCGATTCTTAAAAACTCCCCGTGATTTTCAGTTTTTCTTATAAATTCTTTTAGATTCATTTTTAGTGTCTAAAGCCTTTATTCCAGATCTTGCTTTTTGTTTGTTCAGTAGAACTTGAGCCTCTGAATTCTAAAGTCGCGTGGTCAGTTTAATTTTTTTTAAGTGCAATTTTCCCTAGAGGAATGAAGAAAGATTAAACAGATTTAAATAGACTTTCTGGAGAAATCAACTGAACTTGACACTGAAATTTTATTTTCACAGATTGTCATTAGAGTATTTTCCTGCTTATTCGTTTTATTAAACACTAATTTTTTAAATCCAGGAGTGGATCTTAGAGAACAATATTCTCTCTAGGTGAGTGGACCTTTACACGGATTCAGAATCAGAGTATGAAAAACCAACAAATTTTAACTGATCCTCCCATTCCCCCTGAGATCCAGCAAGGAACACCTCGGAGGGATCCTTGCCCAGGAGAAGGAGCAGGTCTCAGCTGTCCGGGAGGGCGCAGCCGTGCTGATGATGGAGAAACCACTTTGAGGAGGGGGTTGTTCTAACAGCCACGATTCCTGGCGGAAATGGTCTTTCTCCGAGGTCGGGGAAGGGCGAGGATTCTGCCGTGGGTCCTAGGCAGGTACATAGTAGCAGCCTAGGCACCACGCACATTCTTTTGCTCTAGACGAGGGGTTGGCAGACTTTTCCTGTAAAGGGCCAGATGTAAATATTTCTTCCTTGTGGGCCATATGACCTCTGTCGTAACTATCCGGATCCACCCTTGCAGCACTAGCGCAACTGTAGCCTGTATGTAAACAAATAGGAGTGGTTGTATGTCACCAAAGCAGTCATTTCAAATGGATTTGTCTACAAGTTGCAATTCACTGACTCCTGTCCTCGGCCACACCCCACATTCTTAGGGGGCTAGCTGGGTGTAACCCCTTATGTAAATGGCTGAGTTCTCATTCATAGAAAGGGTTACCAGATATTTAGAGGCTGGGCTTCCCTAAGTGCTTGTGGTATCCAGGTCACTTTCTGGGATTTTCCAGAGAAAGTTTTAAAACATAGAGCCACGTACCAGGTAGACCCTTACATTTCATCTGTATCATTGGAGTCTGAATTCAAACTCTAGCATGTGACAAAAGCTAGACTCATATCTAAAAGCCTACAGGCTTCTCCTGCATTTGGGGACAGTCTGGCCAGTGGATGAATGAAAGTGCTTAACAAAATGTATAACATACAAGGGTGATATTCCAAATATTTACTAACTCTTAATAAGGCCCAGGTATCTACCAAGAGCAGCCGGCCTTAGCAGTAGACAACCGGCATGATTGTGCGGCGGGTACGCACTTGCTGAAAAGAAGTTGTCAGTAATGGTAACAGAGTACACGTGTGTACACACACGCTTATGTGTATATAAAAGTATATGCACATGCATACATACACTTTTTCAGAGAATGTTGAGACCACCATGAGGTTCTAGAACATTACAAATCTCCATTGTCCTTTTCTTTATTCTTGACTAAGAAAAATGGAATGTCCTCTGGTGAGCTGGAATCCACACCTACCTGCCCAGGTCTCCCCAGCCCCTTACACATCCATCTCTCCTTTTCTAAAAGCTTCCTGCCCCCTGCCTCAAAAAATGCCCAGATCTTCCTCATTCTGTATCAATAACCATTGTATTGAATACACTATTTTCTATTCGATGTATTAGTCATTTTCTTCAGAAAGGGCAGATTGTCACGCAAGCTGAGAAATTCAGTGGTAATCAATTCACTGTCCTCATTTCAAAGCTGATCAATCTCTCTCTGTCCCTCCCTGTCTCACTCCCTCACTCCCTCCCCGCCTCCTCTCCCCCCTCTCCCCACCTGCTCCCCTCCCCGCTTCTGTAAGTTCAGCTTTGTTGTTACTTTCCCAAAATACATTATTACAACATTCTATAGGTCTTGTAGATAATGAGATTGGCAAGTTAACCTAGTTGGCAAAGTCCCATAGCACCTTTGGTGAACTTAAAGAACAAAGTACCTTATCAGTCTAAAACGACCTACTTGTTTTTCTTGCTCCTTTTTGTGTGTATTCTCTGTGTCCTCTTCTCTTTCTCTTTGTTCCTCTCCTCCCCACTGTGGTTTTATATTTTGTTCAAAAATAATTTAAAAGTTTAAAGTATTCTTAAATTAACAAATAACAAATGGAAAATGAGAAACACTGTAGCCAGGTGTCTGGTAGGTGGAGGCTTTGTCAACTAGGAATAACAATGAAATAAGGTCAGCCTGGGCAGACTTCACGCTCACCTAAGGGGGAAATTTATATGTATATGACCAATAAGTATTTACTGAAAGAAAATAAGACGTGGGGGGACCTAATTGTTCCCTGGCTGTTTGTTGCTGTTCAGGTGTCGTGTAGGTTAACGTGCTGCGTGCTGACTTTCGAAGTCTGTCCTGTTTTGTGGAAGAGAGCTCTTTTTCCCCCTTTTTGGCATCAGTCACTCCCGCCTGAAGCAAGACTTCAGAAATGGATAAAACCTAGATCACTTTGATGCTTTTTGGAGTTTGTTCTCTGTTGCTTGGAGACTGGGAAAGAACAAGTGTCTGCCAACTGAGAGATCTCTGCCTCCAGATGCCCTCAGAATGTTGTCTGAGGCTGGAAGTTGTCCCTTGGACAATACATACATCTTAAGGACTCTGAGTTTCCATGAACGTTTAGGTGGTATTTTTTCTCCTCTCTCTCCAGTCTCCTGTTTCCTTTTTTCTTCCGTAACAGCATAATTTCGTTATCTTTTTGGAGCTGGCACTGCCTGGAACAGATTTCTACAGTTTGGAGTCCTGTGAGAAGGGAAACTAGAGAACAGTGATTAACTTTAGGTAATGTTTTCAAAAACAAGTTTTTTGAAAAATGAAAGCTTAGGTTTAAAGGAAAAGCATTACATTTGAAAGGAAGAAGAAGATAAGTATTTATTTTGTTTAATAAAATTCAAAAATTTTTAGAACGCACAAAAAGGAAACTAATGATACATTATTAATACATTAACTGCCATGTGAGTTGTATTTAACTCACGCTAGTTTTGAGCCCGGGGCCTCCTGAAGCATATGGAACTCACACGTCTCTTTACCTTGGGAACTTCGTGGTGCGTGGGCAGCTCACGCTGCCGTGCTGTAGCGTTCGCATAGCGCCTAACGTGATGGGGAGAGCCCTGGGCAAAACCCTGCGATTGGTTCGTGAAAATCTTGTTGATGTTCTTATTGTTACAATTAATATCGACAATTTTATTTAATTCTAAAAACGTAAATTGAATGAAGTCAATAAATTTTGTTTTTCTATTTCCGTTTAGCTTTAAATTACGCTTAAGCCTGACAAGTGAAGAAAAACACTGTACCCTTATGAACTATTTTTCAAGTTTTCACATTACTTTTTACATTACTAAGTTTCAAGTTTTTATATTACTTTCTTATTGGAAAATATAGAAAACAATAAAAAATAACAATTTTTTCATTAAATTAGAAAGGCTCATTTTGGTTTTGAAGTTTTTATTCTATTTTCATAATAAAACACCATGGCCCCAAGGAAAAAAATTTTTTCTAACGTGGCAGTTAACGTGTTAAACCTTTAAAATAATTTTCTGATATATTTTTACAATACAACATTCACTCTAGAAAGCATTTCCATATATACCTACAATTCATCCATGTTTATGCATTTAACATTTACTCATATGAAGCAAGCTTCATGCCAGGCCCTCTCATAGACAGAGGAATGTCAGAATAAGTCTAATGTCATTGCTAATTCCAAGTAGTTTAAAATTGAATAGTTGAGATGGGTCACGTCTTCATATACTTGAAGTCAGCGGACTTACAAGCTCAGTGGCATATGTTGGCAGATCATTTTCAGCTGATAGGATCAGGGACAGTCAGTATCTTAGAGAAAGTGGTACTTATTGCAATTCTTGGTTTCTACAACACTTCATTTTTCTCTTGGTTTATACAACACTTCATTTTTCTCTTAGCAATGTGTTTGCATCTTTAGTGACTTGTCTGTTAAAATGTTTAGCCCATTAAAAAAATTCATTTGTTTTATTATTATCGAGTTTGAAAGTTCTTTATGTATTCTGGATACAACTACTTTACCAGATACATGATTTGGAAATGTTTTCTTGAAGTACGTGGCTCATCTTTTCATCCTTTAAAGAGTGTCTTCTGAAGAGCAGAACTGTAAGTCCATTTTAAATGTGTATTTTACACATCATGCTTTTTGTGTTCTATCTTTGAAATCTTTGTCTATCTCAAGGTTACAAAGATTTTCTCCTGTGTTTTCTTCTAGAAATTTTAAAAGGTTTTAGAATTTACATTTAGGTCTGTGATCCATTTGGAGTTAATTTTTGTGCATGGTGCTTGGTATGGGGTATGGATGGAGGAAGCCTTTTTCAATTTTTTTGCATATGAATCTCCACTTGTTCCAGCACTATTTATTGAAAAGATAATCATTTCCCCAGTGAATTGCCTATGCATCTTTGCTGAAACTAATTGACAACATATTTGTGGGTATATTTTTGGACTCTCTTCTGTTCTATTGATCTATGGATTTTTTTTGATGATAATACCACATTGCTGTCTTACTGTAACTTTATAATAAGTCTTGAATGCAGGTAGTACAAGTGTTCTGACTTTCTTCTTTTTCACAGTTATTTTGGCTATTCCAGGTTCTTTGCATTTCCATATGAACTTTAGAAAGCTTGTCAACTTCTATGAAGAAAGCCTGCTGAGATTTTGATTGGGATTGCCTTGAATATATGATCAATTTGTGGAGAATTGACACCTTTTTTAATGACTTTTTAAACTGATAACATTATAGATATACATATTTTCAAAATACATGTGATAATTTAATACAGTCACATAATTTGTGAAGATCAGAGCAGTATAATTGGGATATCCATCACCTTAAATATTTGTCTTTTATGTTAAAAACATTTGAATTATTCTCTTCTAGCTATTTTGATATGTATGGTAGATTATTGTAAACTGTAGTTCCCCTACTGATCTATCAAACACTAGGAATTATTTCTTTCTAACTATATATTCATACCCTATAATCAACCTCTCTTCATCCCTCCAGCCCCCTATCCATCCTGGCCTCTAGCAACTACCAATCTACTCTTTTATCTTTGTGAGATCTACTTTTTCAGCTCCCACGTATGAGTGAAAACATTTATTATTTGAATTTCTGTGCTTGGCTTATTTCATTAACATGATGATCTCCAGTTCCATACATGTTGCTGCAAATGATAGAATTTCATTCTTTTTTATGGCTAAATAATATTCCATTGTGTATATGTACCACATTTTTTTTATCCATTCATTGATTAATGAGCATTTAGGTTGGCTCCATATTCTGGCCATTGTGAATAGTCTTGCAATAAACATGGCGATATTACTTCAATATATTTATTTCCTTTCTTTTGGACGTATATGCAATCGTGGCATTGCTGGATTATATGGTAGTTCTATTTTTAGGTTTTGAGGAACTTTCATACAATTTTCCATAGTAGCTATACAACTGTACACAACAACTTAAAATGTTGAATCTTCCAATCCAGAATTATATCTCTCCATCAATTTAGGTTTTCTTTAATATTTCTCTCAGCAATGTTTTTAGTTTTGAATGCACAGATCTTGCACCTTTTGTTAGATTTATTCTACTAAGTAGTTTACATTTTTGATGCCATTATAAATGGTATTGTTTTAAAATTTTGTTTTCTGATTGCTCACTATTACTATATAGACATACAACTTTTTAATAGATTAATATTGCTAAACTCACTTACTAGCTTTAGTAGCTAAGATTTTCTCAATAGATGATCATGATATTTACATATAAAGATAGTTTAATTTTTCTTCCCTTTTTTTTTTTGAGGCAGAGTCTCACTTTGTTGCCTAAGCTAGAGTGCCGCAGCATCAGCCTAGCTCACAGTAACCTCAAACTCCTGGGCTCAAGCAATCCTCCTGCCTCAGCCTCCCGAGTAGCTGGGACTACAAGCATGTACCACCATGCCCGGCTAATTTTTTTCTATATATTTTTAGTTGGCCAATTAATTTCTTTCTATTGTTAGAAGAGATGGGGTCTCGCTCTTGCTCAGGCTGGTTTCGAACTCCTGACCTTGAGCGATCCTTCGGTCTTGGCCTCTCAGAGTGCTGGTATTACAGGCGTGCACCACCACGCCTGGCCAAGATAGTTTAATTTTTCTTTCCAGTCTGGTTGCCTTTTTTACCTTGTTCTTGTCTGATTGAACTGGTTAGAACTTTCAGTACAATGTTGAATAGAAGTGGTGAGAGCACTCAACCAAGTCTTATTTTTGATCTTAGGCAGAACGCATTCAGTCTTTCACCATTAAATTTGATATTAGTTGTTTTTTGTAGATGTCCTTTATAGATTGGGGCAGTACCCTTCTATTCCTAATTTGGTAAGTTTTTTTTTTTTATTTAAAGAATTAATGCTGGATTTTGTCAAGTGCTTTTTTTCTGCATCTACTGCAATGATCATGTGGTTTTTAATTTTTAGTTTGTTAATATGATGAATTATTAATACATTGATTATTTTTCAAATGTTAAATCATCCTTGTACTTTCAGAATTAACCCATTTGGTCATGACATATTATCTTTTTTATATATTGTTAGATTTGATTTGCTAAAATTTTGTTAAAAATATTTGCTTCTATGTATATGGGAGGCATTGGCCTTTTTTTGGCACATCAGTCTTGTTTTGGTGTTTGGTAATCCTGGCCTTGTAGAATGAGTTAGTAAGGGTTCCCTCTTCTTCACTTTTCTAGAAGAGTTTGTGAAGAATTGATATTATTTCTTCCATAAGCATTAGACCTCTCTAGTGAAGTTGTCTGTATGTGGAGTTGTTTTTTTTTTGTTGTTGTTGGAAAAGTTTTTAGCTACAGGTTGAATTTCTATTGAATTTAATGGGCTATTCAGGTTATCTATCTAAATATGTTATTTTAAAATTTGTTTTATATTTTTTCCCTTTCTCATTCTTCTTTTTCTTCTTTTTTGGGCTTCTTTCAGATTAATTATTGTTTGCTTAATAGTTCTTTGTTGCATTATTTTAGTGATTCCTTTAAGCTACATATTATAATTTTTAACTTACCACAGTCTACCTTCAAGTTAAATGTCTGAGGTTGCAAATAAACTGAATAGGTTAATGGCATAGTAGACATAGTAGAAGAAAAAGATGAGTGAGCTTGAAGGCAAAAGCAATAAAAACTATCCAAAGTAAAATAGAGAAAAAGATTGAAAATATATATATATAAACAGACACATATGTATGTATATATACATACACATATATAATAAAAACCATACAACAGTATACTTCTATATCTCCCTTTCAGGCCTTTCTGGTATTGTAATGGAGTCTCGCTCTGTCACCTGAGTAGAGTGCCGTGGCCTCAGCCTAGCTCACAGCAACCTCAAACTCCTGGGCTCAAGCAATCCTCCTGCCTTAGCCTCCTGAGTAGCTGGGACTACAGGTGCCACCACGCCCAGCTAATTTTTCTATTTTTAGTAGAGATGTGTTCTTGCTTTTGCTCAGGCTGGTCTCAAACTCCTGAGCTTAAGTGATCCTCTTGCCTTGGCCTCCCAGAGTGCTAGGATTACAGGCGTGAGCCACCACACCCAGCCTGTCATACATTTTTGTTTTAAACAATCAATTCACCTTATTTAAATAATAAGGAAAAAATTTCATATTTAACTTCATGACTACTATTTCTTATGCTCTTTTTTCCTTTTTACAGATCCATATCTGCATCTGTTATGGTTTGCCTTCTGCTTGAAGGATTTTAACATTTTTGGTAGGAAAGGTTGCTGTTGATAGATCTTTTATCATTTTTATGTCTGAAAAAACTTTATTTCCTTTTTATTTTTGAAAGATAGTTTTATTGGGTATATAATTGTAGGTTGATAGTTTTTCATTAAGAATTTAGAACAAGTGTTTCTGACAAAAAAAAAAAATCTGCCGACATCCTTTCCTTTATTCCTCTGTGTGTTTTTGTGTTTTAATTGTCTTCTTTATCACTAGTTTAAATAATTTGACTATGATGTGCCATGGTATAGTTTCCTTCATGTTTCTTATGCTTTGAGTTTATTAAGCTCCTTGGATCTGTGGCTTTCAAGTTTTCATTAAATTTCGACATTCTATTTTAAAAATCTTCCATATATTTATTAAGATGTCAGTATTTCCTCTAGCTTCTTTGACATGCAAAATAAAGTTATAATAACTTTTAATGTCCTTGTCTACTACTTCTATCATCTGTCATTTCTAGGTCTATTTGTATTGATTGCATTTTCTCATTTTGGGTCATATTTTCTTGCTTCTTTGCATGCCTGGTAATTTTTTTATTGGAATTCACAGTGTGAATTTTATCTTGTTAGGAGCTGGATATTTTTATATTTCTATAAATATTTTTAAGCTTTATTCTGGCACTTGAAAACTGATCCTTCTGTGTCTTGCTGTCAAGATTTGTTATGTGGGGCCAGAGCAGCATTTAGTCTAAGGAAAAGTTTCCCCCCACTCTAGAGGCAAAATGCCTCTGGATACTTTATCCAAGGTCCTGTCAATTATGAGCTTTTCTTTGGCTGGTGGGAACATAAACTGTTTCTGGCTCTCTGTGATTACTGGGGATCCTGTTATCTAATCCTTCTTGTGGCTTTTCCCTGGCCTAGAGTTTCCATATATAACTTTGCTGATCAGTAAGTACTCAGCTGAAGATTTGAGGTGGTTCCTCTGTGGATTTCCAGAGACCTCTGTGTTTCTTGTAAGCAGCGTATGGTTGCTCCTCATCACTACCCTGTTCTGCGAGCTCCAAGTTTCCTTGACTCCCAGCTCCACTTTCTAAATTAAGACAGATCAGCAGGCTCAGCTGGGTTCCCTGTTTCTGCACCGACACCCGGAACTTCTTTCTAAGCAATAAGCTGGAGCCATTGTAGGACTCAGCTTGTTTCTTTTCTTTCAAGGATCATGGTTTTTAATTTCCTGACATTCAATATCTTGAGAATCATTTCATATATTTTGTGTGTGTGTGTGTTGTTTTTTCATTATTTTAAGTGGGAAATAAATCTGTTTCCTGTTATTCCATCTTGGCCAGAAATTGGCACCTGACATCCTCCTGTTGGTCACAGGGGCTCTGTTTATTTATTTTTTCACTCTTTTTTCTTTCTGTGTTTCTGATTATGTTGTTTCTGTTGATATGTCTTTAATTTCACTGATCTTTTTTCTCTAGTATCTAATCTATTGTTAATTCCACCCACTGAATATTTTATTTCGCATATTGTATTTTTAGGTATAGAAATTTCACCTTTTATATCTCCTAGTTTTTCCTCATTATATTCACATTGTAGTTCAAATCCTTAAGTATTTTGAGTATTTTTATTATGGCTGTTTTAACATTTTTCTGCCAATTCCATCATTATTGTCTGATTTTTCTTCTGGCTATGGGTCACTTTTTCTTCCTTCATATATCAAGTAATTTTTATGGGTTCTGGAAGTTGTGAATTCCAGGTGGTTGAATGCTGGATTTTGTTGCGTTTCTTTAAAGAGTGTACAGATTTATTTTGGCAGATAGTTATTTGTGAGTTTTGGGGGAGGAGGGTAGATTCTAGAGTAGCTTCTAGCTAGGGCAAATTTAACCTCATGAATGAGATTTCTAAGGTTTCCATGGTATGTCCCGTGTATTTGACCGTGTCTTTCTACTCTGGCTGGTGTGAAGTCTGTTATTCTGCCATGGTTGAAAACAGATGTCCACTTGGTGTGTTTTTATTTTTTTTTGAGACAGAGTCTCATTCTGTTGCCTGGGCTAGAGTGCCATGGCGTCAGCCTAGCTCACAGCAAGCTCAAACTCCTGGGCTCAAGAGATCCTCCTGCTTCAGCCTCCTGAGTAGCTGGGACTACAGGCATGCGCCACCATGCCTGGCTAATTTTTTCTACATATTTTTAGTTGGCCAATTAATTTATTTCTATTTTTAGTAGAGACGGGGTCTCACTCTTGCTCAGGCTGGTTTCGAACTCCTGACCTTGAGTGATCCACTTGCCTCGGCCTCCCAGAGTGCTAGAATTGCAGGTGTGCGCCACCGCGCCCGGCCCACCTGGTGTGTTTGTACATACACATTCCTATCCCTGTATGAGCTCTGGGAATTTTTTGGACTATAGCTCCTTGGTTCTTTGCTGAGAAGTTAATTTTTGCCTGATATTGGGAAAGTTCAACTTATGTAGCCTCTAAAGGTACTCAGCCAGAGTCAAGGGGACCTCCATACCAATTCCTGGAGTGATTTCTCTTTGTTAATCCCACTTTGTGGTGCTCTGACCAGCAGACTCTAGCTGACTTAGGAAGTTGTGAGCTTTGAGTTCTGTTTCTTCACCTCAGTGATCCTGTGGAGCTCTGTGTAGGGACTCGTCTGTGCGCTATTTTGGAAATTGCCTCCGAGTAGCAAGCCATGTTGATTGGAAGGCTTACTTAACTTGTTTTCTTTCTCCTTGGCATCATGGTCCTGTACTTCCTGTTGTCAAGTTTTATAACAGTTGCTTCCTTTATTTGTCCAGTTTTTTAGTCATTTACAGTGGGAGGGTAATTCTGATCCCCGTTGCTCTGTCATGGTTAGAAAGAGAAGCTGACTTGATGTTTTTACCATATACATCTGCACACATGACTGTAAACAGTATTTGTTTATTATTAGAATGAAAGCTCAGTGAGGGCCAGGACTTTTTGTTCTTTGCTATACTTGCAATATTTGTTAAACTAGTCAACATCATTATCATATTGTAGTCAGTAAATTCCTTCAGAAATTTTTTTTAGAGACAGAGTCTTGCTCTCTTCCCTAGGCTGGAGTGCAGTAACACAATCATAGCTCACTGTAACCTCATACTCCAGGGCTTAAGTGATCCTCTTTCCTTAGCCTCCCTGGTAGCTGGGACTATACATGTGCACCAGCATGCCTGGCTAATTTTTTTTTTTTTTTTGTAGAGATGGGGTCTCACTATGTTGCCAAGGCTGGTCTTGAACTCATGGCCTCAAGCAATCCTCCCTCCTTTGCCTCCCAAAGTGCAAGGATTGTAGGTGTGAGCCTCACTGCCTGGCCAAAAGTAAATTTTTATTCTTCTTTTTGCATATGTCGTCTAATTCACTTTGACCTTGGAAGTAGTGTAGATACTTTGCAGAAACCCAGTTTTTCTCTTTTCGCTACTAAGCCAAAATTTCTGCTGATTATTGGGAAACTTGGATTTAAGTGGAGGAAGTATTTTGGCCTGTATCTCTGTAAGAATTCCAAAGCATTTACATACAAATTATTTTTATGTTTTTCATGAGATATCAGTAAGTACATTAATAGAAGTATGCTGAAAATTTCATCAGCCCATGTTTAGAGGAATGCAGGATGAGTCTGACAAGTTCTTTTCTTCAAGAGAGGCCACCCAAAATAAATCTTAAGTTAGATAGAAATGGGAGAGAAGATTCCAAGCACGGAGAAAGCATGAGCAAAGGCACCCAGTCCTCAGTCTGCAGGATGTGTGGTTGAAGAGCTGCATGCCATCATCTTGAAGTCTCATTGCAACCTCTAGATAGCGATGTGCAATGAGCGGTTGGCTGTGACTCAAGGATGGAGTCAAGGACTGCAGAGGCAGCAGCATACAGGTTAAAGCTGATCTCTGCGGCAGGAAGAGCTTTTGGGAGGAAGTGTTTACATAGACTATGAAGAGCTGTGTGCTAGAGATCGGTGGGTAAAGAGGACTCAGACAGTAGACAGAGGAGTGCTGTTCTGAGAGGTTTAGTGAGAATCAAGAGTGGTCTCATGCTAGGAGAACAGATCTGTGTTTCTCAAAGTCTGACTCACAAATACGTGACACTAGAATTATGTAGGATGGGCAAGAGGATAGAGTACTTATAAAAATAAATATATTTGGGCCTCTCCCCAAATTTTCTGAATTGAAATTTCTGTGAGTAGGGCCCACAGATTTGCATTTTATAAAGTTTCCTAAGAAATTTTTAGCCAAATTAGCCACTTGAGTAGAGTTTCAGGAAGGAGGAACCAGCACCTGAGTGAAACACAGCGTGAAGTTCTAGTCCAGTAGGACTGTCAAAGTATCCACAGCATCTAACCCTTCAAAGGATATCCCTGGGTCCTGAGTCTTCTTGCTGCTGCAACTAGGATCACCCTTTGCCAAGTTTCTGTGCAACTTATTGATATATTAGAATAATACACGTTCATTGACTAAGTGGATAAAGCATTTACAAATATTATTGATGTGAACATTGTTAATAACTAAGTTGGTAGATTAAAGAGAAGAGAAGGCTGAAGAAGGGAAAGACTCATCCTGAGCCAGCACTGAATTTGCTGTGTGTCACACATTCTCTCCTCAAATAGGACGTGGCCCCAGCTGCCACCCCTTTTCAAAGTCTGTTTAGAATTCAGCAAACATTTTCTAAGGGTTTGCTGTGTATGTCACCTACTATGTGTCTATCAATACATCCAAATATACTTCTGAGTACAGCAGGCCTTAACTAGTCGTGTTCACTGTGTTCAAAAGTACACGGAGGTGGGGGTCGGGGGGCTCTGGAAGCTTTCATTTCTCATCCTCCTAGAGTTTTTAACACTAAAGATCTGTATTTTTTCTATTATAATGTATTTATTTTGCTGCCTTCTTTTGAGGAATACACAGTGCTTCTTTTTCTTTTCTTTTTTCTGCCTGGCATAGTAAAACCAAAAACTCTGTTGTGAAAGAGTATATTCCTCAGAAGTTTACTCAAATAGCCATAACTCATAGTCACAACCTTTCCCATAATTATTAATTTTTCATCAATGAATTAACATCATCTATGTTTACCATTTAAGAAAACTTTTCTTTTGCATTAAAATTTTATTTTATTTGAAATTTATTTTTTATTTATATAAATTTATGGAGTACAAGTATAATTTTGTTACATACCTAGACTGTGTATTGTGATAAAGTCAGGGCTTTTAGAATATCCATCACCCTGATAATGTACATCGTACCCCTTAAGTTATCTCTCATCACACGCCCCTACACTTCCGAGTCTGTGTTGTGGCATTCCACACTCTACATCCAAGTGTGCGTGTTATTTAGCTCCCACTTGTAAGAACATGCAGTATTTGTCTTTCTTTGTCTGACTTGTTTCAATTAAGATAATGTCTTCTAGTTCCATCTGTGTTGCTACAAAGGACATGATTTCATTCTTTTTAATGGCTGAATAGTATTCTATTATGTATGTGTATCACATTTTCCTTATCCAGTCATATTTTGATGGACACTTAGGTTGATTCCTTATCATTACTATTGTGAATTATGCTGCAATAAATACATGGGTGCAGGTGTCTTTTTGATACGATGATTTTTTTTTTTTCCTTTGGGTAGATACTTAGTAGTGGGATTGCTGGATCAAATGGTAGTTCTATTTTTAATTCTTCAAGAAATCTCCATACTGTTAAGAAAACAATTTTTTTCTTAGATATATTATTTTTAAAGTTTTGCAGGAGAGAGATGCATTTTCCTAGAAGAATTCTATAAAGGAAATAAATGGGAAACTATGAGTCATTTTGTAGAACTTGGAGTCAGTGATTATCATTACAGGTTGGTTTTGACTGAGAATGCCACGGGCACAGGTGGGGCTGGGATTCAGCCTTGCTTTCATAGCCAAGCCACATTTTCCCAGAGGAGACGGTCTTTCTTGAACTGTTACAGAGGAGCTGCATGGGCTGGCAAGATCCCTGGTGGAATTTCATTTTATAACCCTACTGAAATAGAGATATTCTGTTAAGCAGAATATGGGTAATTTTCTTTTTAAAGAGGGAGCTTTAGAACTGAAAATCAAAGCAAAAATGGAAACTCTCTGCCAGCAACACTTGCCCAGTCATCAAAACCAGAGTACTAAGTGGCAGCTTATTTTTTAAATAAATGAAAGTAAATACAATGAAATAAAAGGCCTAACTCCTTTATGTCATTTATATTTTTAAAAAATTGGATGAAAGCTCAGCAGATTTGTTTACAGTCAGACTCCATTCAAGGAATTGCTGACTGTTACAATGAATCCAGGCCGGTGGTAAAGAAGGACGGTGACATTACGGGAAGACGAGCAGAGAGGAGGCTGCAGGGGAAGAAACACTTTCTGCGCTGGGTTATTCCTCTTAGAAAGAAAGAGCTGCACCTGACTAAGATGACAGGAAAGCAATTACTCCCCGTCCCCCACGGCATACACTATTGATCAGGGATTATAGTTTCCTGTCTGCTGTCAGGACTTAGATACTGAATTACTAAACCCATTCACCTCCGCTGTCCAAGAGCTTCAGAGACGTTGGCTACAAGAACCCCTGACATGTGAAGTGTCAGCCACTATAAAATTATTTACCTGATTCTCTGCCGACAGAACTTACAGCTCTTGTCTTTCCGAAGTTCGTGTTTGCGATGGGCATTTAGGTTTCTGGGTTGTACTTTCCTTTGTCATCCTGCAGGAGGAATTTGAGGACCCTGGTTCCAGCAGCGGTTTTATGGCATTTTCAGAGCATGAGAAGTACCCCAACTGCTTGCCCAGCGAATGTATCTGATGATGAACAGTGTTTTGAGTAAACTGGGGAGGGTGAGGTAGAAAACTAATGTCAGGTGCCTTCACTTGGATAGTGATGATGATTACTGATGTTAATAATAAAAATGTAAACATAGAATTTATTATATTTTAACCTGGCTATGATACTTTGGGAATGTCTCCACATACCACAGGGAAGGCTGAGTAATATGGAAGTCTTAGCCTCTGCTTCTTTGGATGGTTTTAAAACAGAAGACATGAATTATTGATACTATTTCAAGAAACTCTAATACATTCTAATACATCAACCAGTGGATAAATTTAAAATGCGATTAATGTTTAACACGTTGACTGCCATACTAGGAAAAAAAAAATTTCTTCAGAGCCACGGTGTTTTATTACCAAAATAGAATAAAAACTTCAAAAAAAAAAACAATCCTCTGTAATTTAATGAAAATATTGTTACTTTTTATTGTTTTTTGTGTGTGAGTTATATGCAACTTGAAAAATAGTTCATGTGGGTCCCAAAGTAAAGAGACTCTTGAGTTACATATGCTTCACGAGGCCCTGGGCTCAAAAGTGGCGTGAGTTAAACACAACTCTCATGGCAGTTAATCTGTTAATAGTGAGTAGTGCTAATATATTCTTTTTAGATCAGGTATACAGCAGCTGTCTTTTAATATGTAATATCTCTATATTTTATACACAACTTACGTAGCCAGTGTATTTGGTCTGTTATACTTGCCAATTTTATTAGTTGACTTTCGCATTCTTAGAGAACTTTATATTTTAAAATATTTTTATCTTTTGTGACACTTGTATATAGCTTTCTTTGTTCTTTAATAAATATTTTGACTAGAGACATAATTCCCAACATATTTTATGGTAAAAAAATATCAATTTGATAGTTTATTTTATCATATGCTTTTCAGAAATACACTAAGAGAACGAAGAGGATAATCTCTAATGTCAAAGTGTGAAGCTTTAACTTTTTTGATGAGTGAATAAAGAATATAAAGTATAAGTAGATCAGGAGACTGATAACTAAGGGAAAAGAGCATGGAATTAATTAGGCATCAGGACACCAGGCTTGTTTGTGGTTTCCGCTCTCAGTAATTAGCTGTGTGATCTTGAACAAGTAACTAACCTCTGTGAGCTTCATTTTTCTTATCTGTACAATGTAGTGATGTATTTGGGCATTTTTGAAATTCTCTCTTAGCTCTCCAGTTTTAGGGTCCTCTGTTTCATTGGAAACCCTAGGTGTGGCTTTCCGATTCACAGCTGTTCGCATGGAAGTTAAGACACAGCCATCTCAAAGTTGGCCAGTGCCAACAAATGGAATACGAGATGGGCCATTGCTCAAGGAAACCCCGTGGTATTAAAACCATCATGGAGTGAGTCTGGCTGTGGAAAAAGCATATTGTGAAAGAGAAATTAAGACAGGTTGATACATATTCGTTCAAACAGACAACTCACCCCACCAGCATTTATGAAGTGGGACTCATATTGCACTTTGGACTTTATCTGAACGGCGTGGAGCCGCTGTGAGTGCCTGTGAGGAAGAGGCCAGGCTCACTCGGGGACAGCATTGTCAGCGTGGACATGGAGCTCTGTGCAGCCCATCCGCGCGGGCATGTCCGCGTGGGACGCAGGCAGGCAGGCAGGCTGCCTGACAATCCCTTTGATCATTTGTGATTCTGTCCTCCATTAGTGAATTTTTGGAGCTGAAGAGGGGCCACTGACAAAAGAAAAACAATACAAGGATACAATGGGGCAGAGTTTTCACATTTCACAGCTGACATTAATGACTGGATGATAATGACAATACATAGAGACCAGAGATGTGGAAGAAACAGGTCAAATGGCTACCTGCCCGCAGACACAGCCCAGCACCACAGAGGCAGGCGGGGAGCTCGAAAATCAAGGCAAACCCGTAGATGATGCCGGCATGGGGCGGGGGGGGCATGGCTCATCCTTTTAATTACTTCGAATGTCATACATAGCAGTGCCAGCTGCAGGCTCCTCACCACATAATAAAAAGATATACTGCAGTTTGGTACTAAACAATAAAGAGGTAACTTACTTTTGAAATAAAATGGCAAACTTTTAAAAAATTATTTTCTCCAGATTACTTGAGGCAGTAGATAGAATTTCAGAAGCGCAAAATGTATAGATTATCAAGACTCGTATAATCACATGTGGCTAAATGGACTAAGGGTAGAATTGCATTGAAGAGCCAAAGCTGCTTTTTGCTCACATTCTGTGTATAGATTCTTTCCTGAGCATCTCCTAATTGGATAAAACATGTGAGCCTCTGAGCAATGATTAGGTGGCACCAAACCAGTTTTTTACTTATAATCTTATCTTTGAAGATAATATTAAGAGTCACTTGTGGGATTGACTGAGCTTCACCAAAATCAATATATACGACGAGCTCATAAAATGTGCATTAGTTTTAACACAGACAGAATACAAAACGTTCACATTTGGTGATTTACTTTCCTGCAAAGCAGACATTTTAGCCAGTCGCTGTTTTAGATCATTATTAACTGAACAGGGAGCAAGACTGTTTCCCACTGTGACTGCCCCCTTCGCTCAGGGCAGCCAGTTGCCCTGCTTGGAAGTGTCTTTCACTCTTTATAAACCCAGGCCATCGTTGAAATTTTAATTCTTTTTTGCTTTTTCTTAAAGTTACTTGAAATCTCAAAGCACTTTTATTTATCAAAATTCAAAAAAATAATTAAAGCAGAGGTAATTTTTTTCCCTCATGCTTTTTAAATTAAGATATAATTCACATATATAAAATTCACTCTTTTAAAGTATACAATTCAGTGGTTTTTAATATATTCACAGAGTTGTAACATCACCACTGTCTAATTCCCAAACACAGTTTTCACCCCTGTACCCATTAGCAGACACTCTCCATTTCTTACCCCCCCCCAGCCAAAGTGGAGGAAATTTAAGAAACATGTAATATTCCAAGTTTTCATGTATATATTTATATATACACGTATAATTTATGTAAGGTGTACCTCAGCGATACTGTGGGTTTAGTTCCAGACCACTGCAATACAGTGAACAGCACAATGAAGGGAGTCACACAAATTCTTGATTTCCCAGTGTGTATTAAAGTTATGTTTACACTATGCTGTAGTGTATTAATTGTGCAGTTGCATAATCTAAAAACCAATGTATCTACCTTAATTAAAAAATACTTTATAGCTAAGGAAGGCAGACAATCATCTGAGCCTTCAGGGAGTTGTTATCTGTTTGCTGACTGAGGGTCTGGCCTCAATGCTTCTGGCTGCTGACTGATCAGGGTAGTGGTTGCTGAA
>CAUYPO010049332.1:0-43189 GCA_963574435.1 Cheirogaleus major | reverse complement strand
CACGAAAAGCAGAAAGACTAGTGTAATGAAATTCTGCACCCCCATACCCTGGCTCTACAATTGTGAACATGGAGCTAGTTTTTTTTTTTTTGTTAAGTTTTTATTTCAGCATATTATGGGGGGTACAAATGTTTAGGTTACGTATATTGCCCTCCCTCCCCCTCAGTCAGAGCTTCAAGCGTGTCCATCCCCCAGACAGTGTGTATCGCACTCATTACATCATACAATTTTTTAATCCTGTACTAATAAGTCATTAAAAAGTAAGTAAAAGCTGGTCTTAAAAGTAAGTATAAGCAGATAGTGAGTTATCTCAATTGACTGTGCATCGTCAGTTACAGATTAAGTTCCTTGTTCGATTCTTCCCCTCTTCTTGCTGCTGTACTTGACTAATCTTAAAATTTATTTTAAAAAGTAAGAATAGTCAGTATGTGAATAAGACAACTACCATTTATTTTATAATTTCTTCTATTTAGTAATTAAAAGTATTTTCTTTTTATATGCTTTATATCATATAAAATTTAAACATGAACTCAAAGCTTTAAATTTTTAGCACAAAAGAAAATTTCACTGTAACATCTGTTTAAAGCAGAAAATTTTATTTATCTATATAAAATTAATTTGTAAAAACTACATAATTTATAAGTATATGTACTTATATATAATTGTATATTATACATACTTGTTTGAAAGCAAGGAAGAAGATATTTTCAGAGGAGAAATCAATGTAAAAAATAATAAAGTATACAGAACTGTATGAAATATATTTGGCATGTTAATCATTGCTTTGAACCTATCTTTTGATGGCTAAAAATTTTGCTCTTAGCTTCTGGTAGCCAATACAAAGAAAGAAACAAACTATATAGTGGATACTTTTTAAAAATCATTTATTGAAATGTTGATATTTATTTCTGTAACAAGATTTGAGAAATAGTTCTCCTGTTGGTGATCATAAACTTAAAAAATGATAGAATGAATACAGCCATAATTTTTCTACAGGTGTTAGAATAACAAAATCAAAGTAACATCTTCTATAGGATTTTTTAAAATTAATTGCCCTTGATTCAGGTGTCTGTGACCAAAAGATTGCAACCCATATAGAAATCTCTCTGGAAGACTGGCACAATCCAAAGTTAAAATTCAAAATGTCCATAAACAATTGGAGGGGCTAAATATTAAACACATAAATTTTCAAGCATACTTTGTCACAAAACCAAGCTTTAGGTAAGCTTTGAAATGTATATCAAATTCTACTTTGCAAATTAAAGACAGTCTATATGGTTTAACAGGTCACCTATTTTTATCAAAGTTGAAAAGACATACAATCAAATAATAAATATATATAACTGAATACAAGTTGAATATCCCTTATCTGAAATGTTTGGGACCAGAAGTGTTTCAGATTACGGTTTTCTTTTCAGATTTTTACAATATTTTCATACATATAATGAGATATCATGGGAATGAGACCAAAGTCTAAACACAAAATTCATTTATGTTTCATATATACCTTATACACATAGCACGAAGGTAATTTTATGTAATGTTTTAAATAATATATAAAACATGAAACAAAGTTTGACTACCTTTTGACTGTGACCTGTCACATGAGGTCAGGTGTGGAATTTTTCACTTGTGCCATCATGTTGACACTAAAAAGGTTTTAGATTTTAGAGCATTTCAGATTTCAGATTTTCAGATCAGGGATGTTCATTAGGCCATCCTACAAAAGGAAAGGAAAAAGATAATCAACAGGGAAAATATGCAAATGTTGTGAACAAGAAATTCACAAAAGAGTAAACATGAATGACAAATACACAAAAGATGGTCAGACTCATGGTATACAGAGGAATGCACATTAAAACCATAACAAAAGCTGTCTTAACTCATCATCAAGTTGGCAAGAGTTAAAATGTTGATGCTATTCAGTTTGGCTAAAAGATGGGGAAATGAGTGCTGTGTTATATGAAGTGTGAGGGCATAAATCGAAAGCTCGATTTGGCTGGATCTATGTAACCCAGTGAACTTTGTTATCCATTCTAAAGAAGAAACCACATAGACACAAGAGGACGTGTATGAGAGTGTTTGCTTCAGCATTGTAGCACAAAATTGCAAATAACTTAAATGTCCATCAATAGAGAGGTATGGCAAATAAATCATCCAGTATCTGTCTATGGCCATATACCTGATCTCATCTGATCTCAGAAGCTAAATGATCACGTATTCATATCATGCAACACTGTGTGCCAGTCAAAAAGAATGAACTAGAATAATATACACTAATAAGAAAATATTTTGAAGATACATTTTTGAGTAAATATAGCAGGTTGGTTGTAAATTAGCTAAGTGTTGGAAGTCATTTACTGTTTTTGTTTATGGCTCTATATTTCCTAAATCTTCTTTTTTTTCTAGTAATAAATATAGAGCAATTTGTAAGTCAAGAGCTCTGCAAATATGTTATCATTAAGACCTATGGACAGCATATAGAAGAATGTTTATCTTCCTATTGTTCATACCACAGAATCATTTATCCAGTTCATACAAAAGTAAGTATTGATTGATATATAATGTATATGACATAAATTAAAGAGAAAGATGGCAGAACACAAAACTGGTTTATCCCACTAGAATATCTACCATTAGGCTTCTTACCAACATGGTGGTAAAAGGTTTTATATAAGCATCAATAGCTAAAGGTTGGTATCATGTCCTTATAGTTTATCCCAAAGGTTTTTCCAGCCCATGGACTCAAAATTTTTTTTAAAAGAAGTGTAAATAAATTTATATTGGTACAGTAGATTTGTCCACAGGACAATAAAGTATAAAAGTTATCAATAATAGGATAACTGTGCCGAAAGTCTGCCTATGATTGGCTACAATATATAAATACCCAAGAACCCTGGCCTATAAGTGGCAGGCTTTATAGATGAAAAGTCTAAAAAACTACTGTGAAAGGAATATAATATTTTTCTATTGGATAAATTTGCTCAAGAGAAAGTAAGATGACCAGCAGAAAAATATATTATTCCTCAGTGAATCCATACCAGTGACAGAAAAATAGGATGAGGCCCCATCTCCAGGACCACAATCAGGGATGTCATTAATGCCTTTGATATTGATATTTCCTGAGGAGCGTTGGACTTGTGGTAACAAAATTTACATGATCCCCATCTGCTGGGGATGAAGGTAGTCAGGAACATGTCTTTGTCACAGAAGATTTCTCACAGAGGATTTGGGAGAAAACTATTATAATTAACACAAATTATATAATAAACACCACACAGAATGGCTCTAACTAAAATTATATGTATAAGCATAGACTTTACCACCAAGAGTTAAAAGTATAGTCAAGTAAAATAAGAAACTGTGTGAATAAAAAAAAAAGATAAACGTTTTTAAGAATGAAATGATATAGCTATTTAATAAGCTAGATGTTTCACAAAATCCATATAACTAGAAGGCTTTACAATTTGCCTGTAAAATTTTCAACGAAAGGACACACATTTGTTTCTATTCTTATCACAGGAGTCTGTCTAATTAAGAATTCCCATCAGAGGTCTCCTCCTGTGGAAATACGTAAAATATAAACACCTGTAATCTAAAAACATTCCTCTGGTATGTAGTTGTGACAAAATCTCCCAAGTAAGTAATGAGTGCACCTTTTGAGAAAGTAGAGAATTTTACTATAATTTTACTAATAAATTAATCCATGCCGTATAACATCGCTGCTAACCATTGGACCCAAAGGTATCCCGAGGCCACAGCATCTAATTTCTGAGAAAAATATCCAACACATGGTATGTTTCAAAATACAAATTGGAAGCTTTGCCTTACTGTTATCCAAAATGCCACCCAGACCAGTAGATTTTATTTATTTCTACATTTCCTTTGAACAGGTTAAATAAAATATATATTAAAGAGTCAAATAATTAATTCAATAAAATAAAAGAAAAACCTGTTTAAGTTTGGCGGTATGGTTTCCTTTCTTATTGTACTCAGTTCCTATTTAATGAGTGGAGTTTGTGTGAGTGATTGTCCACAGATATTGTCCAAATCAAGAAGAATCTGAGGATAGCAGAGATAACTCTATATTGATACAGCAAACAAAATAATTATGTAGATAACGATGGAGGTATGACAATAATAATATCACAAACAAAAGCTGTAATTCATTGAGAGCTAACTGACAGATACTGTGCAGAAGTATATTATATAGATTTACTCTTCATGCCAACCCTGAGAAATAGATGTGACCTTCTTCATTTTTTATCATAGGAAATGCAAGCTTAAAGTTAAAAGGCCAGCCTAAGTTCGTTCACACTGCTAAGAAATGATATCAGGACTCAAAACCTGACCAACCTAGTTCTAAAGCCCGTGTTCTTTAACAAGTACAGAGCTACTAAGAATGCTTTTAAATCAAACGTTTCTAAAAAACAGTTCAATTCAAACTTGGTCTTTCTTGTAAATGCTTTCAGAAATTCATAATACAAATATTTATTGGTTACATACTCTGCCAGTCTCTTCTATTGGGGATATAAAAGTAACTATATTTTTTAAAAATTTTAAACATCCAATTTAGGTTACAGAACAATTTTGACTGAATAAAAGCCAGCCTATATGAACACTTTCATACAGGAAAGTATATTATTGACTATTATTTTTTTTAAGCCAAAAAATGTTAGTAATACTAACCAGGTACACGACATGATGGTTTTGTCAGCTTGCATTGTCACCATGATTAATATTTAGTGGTTTAAGGAAATATATCTATTTAAAATGAAATTAACAGTATTCCAATCAAGTAGCAGAATTAAATTAAAAGAGGAAAGCATAATAAATATTGTCATTTCCTGAAGTTTAGTAAAACTTTCCCATTTTTTTCAGTTTCACTTTTTAATCCTGAAGGCATTACTTCAGTGTGTATACATTTATGCTAATCATATACCACAGCCATGGGTTCTTCTATCAATATGAAATGTTTTGTACTTGCTGTTTTTGTGCATCTTGTATTGTTATGTGCAATATACAAAATAATGTGTCTAACTATGCCATTTACGCTTTTGAAAGAAAAAGCAAATTACTTACTGAAGAGAATGGCATTTGCATGCATGTGTGTCAGCTTTCAAGCCATTTCCTTCTACAAAATATTGCTTTCTACACTTAGAAAATGCATCCATCCATCAGTTACAAACCATTTCAAAGCACTTTATGAATCTACAGAGCAAAATGTACTTATCTTACATTGGCAGTGTCCCAGCTGTTACAAAATTGCTATTGTCCTAATACTTACAAGGCAATTTTAGCATCAGTTAATAATTTTACAGGATAGATAACTTCTAAAGCATTATAAAATGACAGACATTAAACAATAGCAACTTAGCATTTTTTGAAACAGTTCATGACAGCTTAAAAACTAAAGTGATTTTAATGTATAGTCTATGCAGTTTTAGTTTCTCATTGACAATTCCTTTAGAAGATAAAAATGTGAAAATCCTTTTAAATAGTGGGTGAAAGAATAAAACAAATTTGTCTTTAAAAGATATTCAGTAAAAATCTCAATTAGGAATAATGTTTCAAATCTTCCTGTACAGATAGTAGATGACAAGAATTTGAATTTATTTAGGCAGAAAAAAAATGATGGTATCATTTAATGGTAGGGTACCACAAAATAAAAAGGCATATCTATTCATTAAAGCTAATACAAAAAGAAAAATATAGCAAATAGCATTTTTATATAAATCAGTATGCATTATTTCTTCCTAAACACTGTTTTCTATCAATCTTAGTTTAAAAGCTTCAGTTAAAGGAAAAATCTGGGTAAATGCAACACATGTGTTCTCTTTTACTCCCTTTGTTTAAGTTGTTGAGATAGCCATACAACACATTTTTGGCTTGATATTTTTTCTATTCACCTTTGATAGCTAATGCCTTGATGGTACACAAAGAAAAATAGCTCTAAACAAATTACATTAATTGGTAGTTTGATGTTTTACATGTGTAATCTCTTCAAGGAAAAATTTCTTTTGATAAGAACCAGTGTGTAACAGTGGCTATTTTCACAAATGGACCTATTAAATAAAACCAATTAGTCCATGAATGTTCACAAAGGCCAAGTAATTGACCACATCATAAAAAATACACCCTGAATTCCCTTAGTACACAATTATCATCTTCTTCTCTATCACTGATCACATTGATGTCACATGGGCTCACTGTACACCATACCACTTCAGAAAATCAAGTACAAGTCAAATTTTCAAAGAATGTAAATTATGTTCACATATTTAATCCTCCATAGAATGCTATTTGCATATTTAAATGGTATTGCCTCAAAAATATAAAATATTCTGTGAAAAGTTTGCATAATTTGAATCCGTTTCGTGACACCAATATACCTAAAGAAAATTGCAATTCAAAAAGTCTCTTGACTTCCCACCAGCAGTGTGTAAGTGCTCCTATCTATCTAAATCTACACCAACATTGTTGCTTTGGGATTTTTTGATAAAAGCCGTACTCATATAGAGTTAAGTGATGTTCATTGTGGTTTTGATTTGCATTTCCCTGATAATTAGAGATGTTGAAAATTTTTTCATATGTTTGTTGACCATTAGTCTGTTTTCTTTTGAAAAGCTTTTGTTCATGTCCTTTGCCCACTTTTTGATAGGGTTGTTTGATTTTTTCTTGTTAACTTTCCTGAGTTCTATACACATTCTAGTTATCAGCCCTTTGTTGGATGTGTAGCATGCAAATACTTTCTCCTATTCTTTGTCCCATTCTGTAGGTTGTTTGTTCACTCTAGTGATAGTTATCACTGGCTGTTCAGAAGCTTTTTAATTTAATCAGGTCCACTGTGGAAAGTAATAAGGAGATAGCTAAAAGAACTAAAAGTAGAACTACCATTTGATCCAGCAATTCCACTATTGGGTAATTCCCAAAGGAAAAAAAAGACATTCTATAATAAAGACATCAGCACTAGAATGTTTGTAGAAACACAATTCACAATTGCAAAGATGTGAAAACAACTCAAGAGCCCATCAACACGAGTGGATTAATATAATGTGGCATATGTATACCATGGAGTACTACTCAGCCATAAAAAACAATGGTGATCTAATACTTCTTGTATTATCCTGGATGGAGCTGGAGCCCATTCTTTGAAGTGAAGTATCACAAGAATGGAAAAACATGCACCACATGTACCTACATTAAATTGGCATAAATTGATCAACACTTATGTGCACATTTGGAAGTAACATGCATCAGGTGTTGGGCAGGTGGAAGAGGGGAGAAAGGGATGAGTAAATTCACACCTAATGGGTGCGGTGCACACTTTCTGGGGGATGGGCACACTTGTAGCTCTGACTTGGGTAGTGCAAAGGCAATATATGTAACCAACATGTTTGTAGCCCTGTAATATTCTGAAATTTTAAAAAAAGATATTTGAGACTAGAAGTTGAATGAGAAACAGTACTTGTCTTATAAGGGCATTTGGGATTTTATCTGGAGACTTAAAGTTTTAATTTCACTTCTTTTAATAAAGGAAACTTTATTTTCCTCATTTTCTCTCTTTTTTTTTTTTTTTCAGGAGAGCTGCCAGAAGATCATTTTCTCTTTATGCTAAAAAAAGTGTCTTTGGGCGATGGGCTCACCTATAGCCATGACTCAAGCATTACAAAAGTGATCCATGTAACCAAAATATTTGTACCCCCTTAATATTTTTAAATATTAAAAAGTCTCAAATACTTTTACAGTATGCAATGTATGCCATTTATTAAACAGTTGTGTATTATAAGATATACAAATCCTTATTTTACTTATACTAGAAGGAATATACGTGATAAAATAAATCAAATAGCCAGACATTCTATATAGTTCCAGCTCCATGAAGGCAGGGACATGTCTCTCACAGATTGCCTCACTCCTGTCATTACACATAGATCCTAAAACATAGTGTGTGCACTACCAATGTTTGTTGATTGACTGACTGATGGAATTGCTCTGACTTGATTAATAGCTATTTTTACTTACATTTTAAATTTCAAACTATTTTTCTCAGTGTACATATAGAGAATAGCTCTCATAAAGAACCCATTTGATTCTGACTTAGAAAATCAAACAGCCAATTCTTGCCAAAAATTATTGAGAAACATAAAACTTTCTCTTTAAAAAAATTATTTCATAAACTTACATGTCACTTATAAACTTTAAGATATCTTTATTAAAATATGAGACTGCCTTATAACTACAATGAAAATAAATATGTTTATTAGTAATTTGTATATAATATTACAGGTTTTGTACAACATAACTGAATTTTAAAACATTAAAACAGTAATTCTTGGTACTGAGGGAGTAACATTTGAATTAAATTTGTAATTTGAAAATGTCATCAAATTCAATCTTTTTTAATATTAAACTCAAAAATATATGTTGGTCTCCCTTATTTTTAGTAAGAATGCATATAACAGCAGTGATAACAAATTCCTCCTAAAAAAGCAAAGAAAATTTTATTTGGGGGGAGTGTGGATATTGGTAAGTCCCAGTTTTCACAAACAAACAAACAGCCAAAGACTTTCCGTCACCATTATTGCTGGCCTTTAAGTTATTTCAGACTCTTCAGCATGCAATCCTTGATGTGTGTTTATAATATTTCTCAAATAGGTCTTGTACATTTCCATTTTCCTCCTCTCCCTATTATATGTTCATTCTTTATTACTACCATCTAGGTTTAACTAAATGAGAAGGCTCTTTCTAGTCCTGCTCTCGAAATGGAAGGAGATCAGACATTTAGCATGCAGGACAATGAACTTGAATTTATAGCCTAAATTAAATCTGAAGCCAGTACCTGGTGATTAGACTATCACAGTAGGAGGTTCTAACGTAATTTTTAAGCATGCAACTAAGAACTTAAGAACTAAGATATTTATCATGTTGTTGAGTCCCTAAACCCAAAAAGTTGTTGCTAACTGAGTTTTCTTTGCTAACTTTTCTTACACCCCTGCATTGCATGAATTATTAATGTAAATAAATTACATTTTGAAGTGCTTGTATTACTAAGATGCACATGAACTGATTTTTAGGTAAAAAACCCTGAAGAGCAAAATGTGATGATTTGAGCAGGAAAATTTCATAGAGGAGCTACTGGCATGGTGTTATGAATTTTGAATATAACTCTAGACACTATATTGTTTCTAATAAATTGATCCAAAATTAATTTATCTAAAATGTCCTCCAAGAATTCTCTATTGCTTTGATTGGTCTAGTGTAAAGAAGATTGACCTAAATCTGGGGAAGAATGCAGATTATTTTGATTTCCAGAATGCCCTATGCACTAAAGTCAACATGATCCTGCACCTCTGGAGTTTGCTAAAAGTCACTCATCCCAGCCTATCTCAGTTCTATTTTATTGAAACTGTCATTTTGAATGGCTGTCCTAACGCTATTGTCTACTGATGGGAAAAGTGTCTCTATTTGGTGTGAAAGCAACTTGCAACAGATGTTCAACTCTGTTAGAATCTACCCACAGCATTAAGTTGCCCCTCACATCATGGTAACACAAGCTGAGACTTTCTGTAGATGATAACCAGACTAGTATCTCCTCCAAGCTTTAGAATGACTTCTATCTTTCATATATGCAGTAATAGTTTAGCACATACTCTGGAGCCAGAATACCTAGATTAAATCCTTCTGTAGTATTTTTCTATGTGTGGCCTTAGGAAAATTGCTTGACCTCGCTAAACACCTTTCCTTATTTACAAGATGAGTATGGTGATGATATGAATTACCACAGAAGGTTAGGTTTAATTGATTATAGGTCTATAATCGATATTCAATGCTTTCAACAGTACATAGCAAATATTAAACACTCAATACAAGATAGTTACCATTTTTAACATGTTTTGCTTCATCATCTCCTACCTATTAAGTCTATTCTTTATCAGAGTAACTAAGAAATCTATTTAATTCAGTATGTTTTTGTTAATACTCATAAACTAGAAAATAACATACTGAGTTAAGTAGACCATGCAGGAAATAATATTTGAAAGGGGAATTTTGATATTTGCAATATCACAAAACTGTTTTCAAATGATAAATTATATAATTGTTTATCTTATTTCAGAAGAAAGTTTTAAAATTAAAACCAATAACTGTTTCTTACAATTATATATACATTTACCAATATATAGTATTAATATATAATATAAAATATATAATATAACAATTAAGTGGAAGTTTATATAAAAATCATAATTGAAGCAAGCATACAAATCCTTAAAATTTGAGGCAAGATGACTAAACCTTGTAAAATTAGAGGTTCCAGGAATATAAAGTATATTTCTACTATTCTTGCTATTGTATTAATAGCAAATGAAGCATTAATGCTGTTTTTTCTGGTTTATCCATTAAACTTTCATTTGATTTTTTCCATATGTTGAGTAAAGTTTATTTTAGGGACTTATTTATCTTGAACATCCAATTTCATATACTTTTCTAAAAATAATTTTTAAGACTACAAGGATGAATTCAATACTAAGCAGATCCATTGAAGATCAGAATCTAATTCTCAAATACAGAGTGGGTAACAAAAAAACTCTCATCATATAAAAGAATTACACAGAAGATGAATGTTTATGGCTACTATGTTAACAATAAGAAAAAAGTCATGAAACAAATAGGTTTGTTTCAGAGAAGTCTTTGAAAGCAGCTTCATGCTATGTTAGTTTCATATAAAATAGATAAGATAATGTATGAAAAGGGCTTAAAGAAGAGTTTGGCAAATAGTAAGCTTAGTTCATGCTTGCTATTATCATTCATCATCATCATTATGTTATATAAATGACATTATCTTTTCAATATTCATCTCCATTTGAGTATAAACTCCTTGATCAAGGGTTAAGAGGGTACACCGTGCGTGCTAGGAATATGCTGAATAATAGATTGTTTTTCAGACTCTGCTTTCACCCAAACATGTCCCCTTTTAGTTTAATTATAACTCCACTCTAGATTGTTACTTCAAAACAGTGATTAACAACCCATCTCATCCTAAATTTAAGTTTATAACCATAGTAATATTAATAGTAAAATTTCTATTGTAACAATAAGAAATATTGAATGAACATTCAGTTGGCTACAAGGTATAAGATAGAGGGACTGTGTCTTTCAGTTAAAGGAGCAGCTAATAATAGTTCTGGGATTGACATTGCTATTCTCATATGGGCAATACCCAATAATGCCCTAAAAAAGGTTTTTTTTTTCCTCAGGCATGACTGCCGGTAATTGGGCAAAAGAACTTCATAAGAAATTAATAATTTAGTTGTCTTGTCTTTTACAACATAGTAACTATCCAAATTATAACTATTCACTTTAAATTAGATTGGCCAAAAGTTGTATTATTTCAGTAATCTACAACTTCAAAATAAGAAAAATTGAAAAAAAAATGACTGTTGCCCATCCATGATGATACAGTGAATGAAAGACAGAAAAGTTTTTATTAAAAATAGCAATCTAGTCAAGACTATTTGTAAAATCAGCTGACACCTTCAAGATGAGGTGCCTTCTTTTTTCTAATGAATTAAATCAGTTTGCCATTTTTGTTCAGTATGAATATAAAATTTTCAATATGATTAAAAAATATACTGTAAAAACAAAAATTCATTCTTCACATGTCAGCACAGACACAAAAATCATAGTTTAAAAGGTATAATTAAATGAATATATAAACTTGAAAATTAAATCATGATATTTTCAAGGTAAATAACATTTTCAGAATTCGCTTTCCTGTGTCTGCTCAAATGCCTATACTTTTGGCTAAGGCTTTGATGTCTCAACAAACTCTAATATTATATGAGATATAATCCAGTAGGAAATCTTCACATATATTACTCCATTAGTCCACAGTCACCTTTTGATCTCGTCTTAGTTTTCAATAAAAGTTTCTTTAAATTGCTTACATTTAAAATAATAGAGATAGGATTCTGTTCATAAAAATAGTGTTTTCTTCAAGAATTTCTTGACGCGTAGAGATTCAGATCATGAATAGCTTTTTTAATCAGTTGCCCCCTTTTATAACGTATTTTATTTGTCATCTTCCATAGAAGATCCTGAAGTTATTTATAATATCTGTGATCTTTAAGTAAAAGGTATGTATGATGACTTTCCATAGCTAGGAACATTAATGGTACTAAAAGGCAAAGAGACAAACTTAAAGTTGCCTATGGACAAACTTTTTCATAAGATTGATAAACCTTTCAAAAAGAAGCAAGAAGGAGAATCATGGACTTTGCTATTCACAGATCACTCCTTCATATTTCTTTACTACTATACTCAAAGTGATTTGTGATTAATATATTTCAAATGACCATCATAATATGCATTGACTAGTTGGTGTTTGTTACATGCTATGGGGATACGATTGATGTATGAGATATCAAACTCTCCCTCAATGTAACCAGGAAGATAAAGTTAAACTATTGGAAACAAATTTGAGAGAAAAGTTATGTATTAATACACACAGGGCAGTCTATAAGTGTCCCAGGGGTAATATTTATAAGTAACTCTTTGTGCATCTTGAGAGGTACTCATATATAAATTTCTTTCCCTGCAACACTTCTGATACTTTATCCCAGTAAAAGTTAAAGTAATGCCCACTAAGGAAGGAGGAAGGTATGAACAGGGTCACTATCTTCCAGATGGGGAAATAAAAATCCCTTCAATCCCTAGGGGGAAAAGCCAACAAGGAAAGACAGAATGAAGGGAAAGGTCAATAGGTCAATGAGGTCAATAGTGAGTGTTTTTTCTTAACATTCTCCCTACCCGGAAGAGTAGAGGAGTCAGGAATGGCACATAATAAGGTGTGTGTGTATGTGTGTGTGTGTGTGTGTGTATTCAATCTCATAGAGTATTTATTTCAGTTTAGCCAGAACACTAGTTTATCTGAAATCATTAAGGACTTCAATTGAAACAATATGGCTTTTCAAACCATTGGAACTAACTAACCTTGATGTACATTGAAAGTATTTTCTCAAACCACTTGGATTATTTTAGATGAGGCAAATTCATCAGGGCTCTACTTTTGCCAAGTTTTTTCAAACTTTTTTTTAAAGAATTAATTTCGACTTACAGAAGAGTTGCAGAATACTACAGAATTCTTATGCACCATTCACCTGCTTCCCATAATGCTAACATCTTTCATAACTATAGTGCAATTATTAAAACTAGAAAATTAACAATAATACCATAGTATTAACATATACACAGACTATATTAGAATTTTGTCAGTTTTTCACTAACGTCCTTTTTTCCAGTTACTTAGTATTGCTTTGTCTTTCATGTTCTTGACATATTTTATTTTTGAGACAGGGTCTCATTCTGTTGCCTGGGTTACAGTGCAGTGGAGTCATCATAGATCACTATAGCCTAGAACTCCCAGGCTCAAGTGATCCTCCTGCCCCAGCCTCCCGAGCAGCTGGGACTACAGGTGTGTGCCACCACTCTTTGCTAATTTATTTTGGGGGGGTGGTTAGGGAGAGGGTCTTGTTATGTTGCACAGGCTGGTCTCGAATTCCTGGCCTCAAGCGATCCTCCTGCCTCAGCCTCCTAAACTGCTAGGATTATAGGTGTGAACCACCATGCCTGGATCTTGACACTTAAAGAATTCATGCCAGTTATTTTTACAATATCCCTCAATTTGTGTCTATTTGTTGTTTTCTCATAATTAAATTGAGGTAATGCTTTTTTGGCAAAAGTAAAATCAAAGTAATATAATATTATTCACAGTACATCATACCATGAGGTATATAATGGCATGGTATCTTATAACTGGCAATGTTAAATCTGATCACATGACTAAATGATGTCTGCCAGCTTCCTCCATTGTAATGTTAATATTTCCCTTTGTAATAAATATATATCTTGTGAGAAAATACTTTGAAACTTTGTAAATATCCTGTTTCTCATCATTCATTAATTTGAGCATCCATTAATGGTTTAAACAATAAATACAGATGGATAAACACAACATATTTCTGTGGTATCTGTTTAATGGTGATTTTTTCTATTTCCCTTTTTCACTCTAGATTTATTCATTTATATTCTATTACAGAAGAGAGTTATCTCTATCTCCTATTTATTTACTTTTTCATTTATATATCTATATCAATATGAAGTCATGATATTAATTTTATTCTGTGGGTTATAATTCAAGTCTAGCATTATTCAGCTTGTTCCAATTTGGTCCAGTTTTGGCCACTGTGTGCTCTTTAAACTCTGTTTTTGTTTTGAGATGCCTCTATCATTTGAATAAATAAATGAATATAATGTAAGTAACAAGATCCATGTTTCTCACTTTCAGAGAAAGAGGTTATCCACGAGAATGGGAAAAATACTCAAATAAACCCTGTAATGTTAAATTGGGGAATAATATATGGAGGGTATGTGCAACAATATCATGGTTCTAAAAATAAGAGCTATAAAAATGTAAATTCACAAAAGTGTTGCTCTTCCTTCAACCCTATACCATGTTCCCATTTCCCTTTATTTATTTATTATTCTTCTTAATGTAACCATTAGTTTCTGTTTTACCCTTCCTATATTTATTTTCCACAAATGAGCAGACACATTATCTTATACATTCTTCTTTCTTAGATGAAGAGTCGCATACTATAGATGTATTTTTCATTTTGTTTTTTCTATGTAACAATGTATTCTGAAAAGATTTTTTTAATTCCCTTTTACAGATACATAGTGGTCCATTTTATACCATAGTTTATTCAGTGACTTTCCTATGTGTGAATATTTAGGCTGTTTCCAATATTTTGCAATTATAATAAAGAAAAATTTTGAGGGAGTCCCAGTGAGAGGATTTCTTCCTTGGTCCTCAGAATATAGCCTAGAAAAACTGCAAGAACGTTAGAGAAACTCCATCTGAAAAAGAGCACTGAGCGTATGGTGCCTCAAGAGCTACAGATTAGGAACAATCTGTGGTGGTAAAGTATCGGGTTCCTTGTTATGTAGGGCATCCAAAATTTCCACATCCTCAACTACTGAAAATAAAAGTAGATAAAAGGAGGATTGGGGCCATAGCAAAGACTATATAGTACATTTCATGACTAGAAGCAATGGCCAAGTCCAAAATGAAAATCATCCTGGAGTAGATTAAGGATGATGTTCAAATGGGACCAGTCCCTCAGTGGACCCTATTGAAAAAGGCAAGAGTCTAAGTGGAATGAGAGGCTGAGGGTCCTCTCAGCACATGGAGCAGGACCTGAACGACAGTATGAAACACCTCCACCATAAGCTTTCCTCTATATCCACATACCATCTTAGATGGCAGTGAGGAAGGAGAGAGCCTTTGAGGACTCTGAGGAGAGCTAGCCCTTTCAGGGAATTTGCATTTGAAATTGACCGAATATTACTTGCTAAAGACTACTGTATTTATTATTATGTATTGCCGTGTAACAAATTACCCCAAAACTCAGTGGCTTAAAACAACAAACTATCTCAAAGTATCTATGGGTCAGGAATTCAGGAATGGCTTAGCTTGGTGGTTCTGGCTCTTGTTCTCACGTGAGATTGCAAACAATATGTCAGCCAGGGCTTCTACCATCTGAAGGCTAAATTGGGGCTTCAAGATCTGTTTCCAAACTTATTCACATGGCTGTTGGCAAGAGGCTAACTTCCTCACTAGCTATTGGCTAGAGGCCTCCGTTCCTTGCCACGTGGGCCTCTCTATAGAGTTTTTTGAGTGTCCTCGTGTCATAGCACTTGGCTTTCCCCAGAGTGAGTGATAAACAGAAAAAGCAAAGAGGAAAGTATAATACCTTCATGTCCTAATCTCAGAAGTTACACATTGTCAATTCCACCACATTATTTTCTTTTGAAGCAAATCACTAAGTCAGTCTACACTCAAGGGGAGAATTACACTCCACCTTTTGAAGGGGGAATTATCAAAGTATATAAGAAATATTTTACAATCACTACAACTGTTTTAAACTGGAAGAGATGAACTATAATTGGCAAACGTAAATTTCTTTTGTTCATAAACAAGACTTAAACACTAGAGCAGGATTATCACATAGTAAAGGAAAATTTTTAAAAATATATATTATGTGTAAATTGTCACCTCTGCTACAAGGTAGAAATAGAGCATTGTGAGCTGAAGTGCTAAAAAAAGACTATATGCATTCTCAAACAACTTTTTAAAACACTGAACGTATGCTACCTCCCTGAAACCACTAATGACATAACTTATTTCTTTTTCTTCACCACAAATAAGATTGGAGAAAGATTTAAATCCTCATTTCCACAATTCTTGATTTATACAGTATCAAATACTTTAGACTTAGAAATAAAGTTCAGAAGAATGATGTGGATTCAGATATACCTTGACTGAAATCTCATTTCTAATCACTTACTAGTTTTCTAGTGAACATTTCTTTATGTGTGAATAGAGATAATAATACCTCCTTCATATTATTGATGTATCACTAAAGCACCCAGCAGATTACCCAGAACATAGTGGTACTCAACAAATGGTATTATCACTCCATGCTACAGAATTGTAATCATAGTGACAGTTTTATGAATGAATTTCCAAACCCTCATTTTGTTTAGAACCCTGTAAAGTGTTATATATAAGTACAAGCATCAAGTACATGCAATCAGATGATGTCAGGAGACAAATTTTGCCATGTCCATCCAGAGTAATTAATATCGGTAATAAATGGAAAGAATGAAATCTATTCATTGGTACCTAGGATTAGAATTCAGCTTTTGAAGTACTAAGGGAAGATACTGAGAGTTAAGAATTTTGATTCTGGAATCAGATAGCCTGGGTTAAAATACTGGTTCCAAACTTATTATCATTGAACAAATCAGTAACTTCTCTGGGTTTCACTTATACTCTCTGTATAATACAAATAATAGTATTTAATATCTACCTCTTAAGGTTATTGGGAGAATTAAGTGAATTAAAACATCAAAACAATTAAATGAGAACCTTGAATATAGTATTAAATAGTTAGCCTTTTAATTAACATGATTATTACTATTATAACTACATTCATTTTGCTTTTGTTCTTTGCAGGAAAAAAGAGTTTAGAAAGTTTCTTAAAAGTTAATTCCAGATGATATTTTAAAATAATTTCCTATGATTTTTTTTGTGTGTGTGAGTTATTTTAAGAGTAGTAAGGAAAGATTTTAGTATTAACCCCTACTCACTTGAAAGGGAGAAGAATCTCAGGAAGAAGCCCAATGTTGTATATAGGTAAATTTCAGAGAGAGAAATGTCAAAACTGCTTCAATATTTTTGAATCTGGATGTAGACAAATAACTATTAATCATGTTCAGACCAACTTGAATAAATCCTTGAAGGAAAAAGAAAGTCACTTCAGTGGTCTTGCCCTAGAGTGATCACACTCCTTGCCTGTCTGGTCCTCTCCCCCAGTCTTCCCCATCCCCTGCTGTCTCTTTCAATATCACTCCAAATGTGCTATGCATTGCCCCTATTCTCACAGGACATGTTACCCAACCCCTTAGTTCCAGTGTTATGCTAAACCCTTCACAGGAGGGAACTGTACTTGAGACAACCTGCCCAAAGGCTGAGGGGAAAAGGGTGGCCACAAAAGCTTGCTGGTACCCTAGGAGCAATTACTCTAAACTCAAGGAAAATAACACTAGCTTTTTTCATACGATATTTTTTAGAAAACTTGGTTCAACTGAGAATTTTACACAAAAACAAAATGAGCTTAAAATATGTATTGTCACTGAGAAAATATGGAACTTAAAGAAATTTAAAGTCACAACTGCCTCTCGTGGTTGATGGAGGTCTAGTAATGTAAGTGACTAACAGCCCAGTTCAATTAGACCTTATGGAATAAAATCAATCAAACTCAAAACATCATTTCACCTGTCTGTGACTATAACACAGATGCTCAAATTGGTACTAGGACTTATTTATTGTATACTTCGTCTTTTCCTCAAAGCTTCCCTCTGTGATTCTCAAGGAAGAGTTTCGCTTGTTTCCAGGAAGAGGTTTTACTTCTATTTTAATCTCTACTCACCTCAAAGACCTCAGTACTTGCAAGCCATTTGAGGGAGATGACACACCACCATTACTGCTGCCTTTTCTTTGCCATTCCCCTAATCGCTCATAATGACCATTTTGATAGAAGCCTCAGTAGGAAGTCATAGATAGCCCTCTGCCCAACTTCAAGTGGAACTTTGGTAATATTTTCAAGATGATAATACTTTAAACTAATTTGTACTAAAATGTTGATGACTTTCATACAATACTTTGTAAATGAAGTAATTTAGTGTTTAATTCAATTCAATAGAGGTATGACGAGATTTTTCACTGAAAAGGCAAAGTAGGAGATTGTATAGATGGTGAAGCTGCATGGTGGCTTTCAAAATAGAGAATTGACCTTAATGTTATTGAATTGATGAAGTATTAGGTCATTAAATATGACATGTCTGGTGTTGAATCAAAAGTGTAACATATTATATCTCAAACAGGAGACAGTACAATTAATCAAAATATGTGCCTAAACTAAAACTGACACAGTTTTGCTATCTTAACGGTAGCTTGTTTATGCCAACAGCCAAAGAAACCTGGAGAGCAGGTGGCAATGAAATCACAAAAGGCATTTTCCACAGCTTATTGAGAATTGAATATTTTTCCTTGCAAGAAGTGGTCCAAAGCCTGTAAGAAGTGGTTGTCAGTATAGGCAAGGTTTGGTGAAGACGGTGGATGACAGAGAGTTTCCAAGTCCAGCCTCTGTAGTTTGAGCAGCATTGTTTGTGCAACATGTGGTCCAGTGTTGTCTTGCAAGAGGATTGGCCTGTGTCTATTGACCAATCGGCTTCTTAAGTGCAAGCATTCTCATAATTTCATCCAGATGGATGCAGTAGACATCTTCTGTAATCGATTGACCAGGTTTCATGAAGCTATAGTGGATACCAGCACTGGACCACCAAACAGACACCATTAGCTTTTTTGGATGAATATTTGGTTTTGGACCGTGTTTCAGCATTTCATCTCTATCCAACCATCATGCTGAACACCTGCAATTGTCAAAAAGAATCCATTTTTCATCACACCTAACAATATGGTGTAGAAATTGTTCGCCTTTATATTGTGACAGCAAAGAAAGGCAAGCTTCCAGACAATTTCTCTTCTGATGCTCATTTAATTCATGCAGTGCCCATCTATCCAGCTTCTTTACCTTGCCAATTTGTTTCAAATGGTCCAATATTGTTGGAATAGGATCGTCAAACTTGCTGCTAATTCACATGTAGGTTGAGATGGATTTGCTTCCATTCCAGCTTTCAGCTCATCATTATCCAACTTGGTCTCAGGTCGCCCACATGGCTCATTTTCAAGATTAAAGTCACCAGAATGGAACTTCTCAAGCCATTGATGTATTGTATTGTTCATTAGCCACATCCTTCCCAAACACTTCATTGATATTTCAAACTGTCTGCCCTGCATTGGTTCCACGACAGAACTCATATTAAAAAATAGCTTGAATTTTATACTTATCCATGGTTTCATAACAATTGTTCTAAAAAACTGTGAAAGATAATCACAAGCCAAAATGTGTATTTGAAAGACTGAGGATGTACCTTCACAATAAAAATAAAACAAGAGTGTCAAAGTGAAATGTCAGAGATATCAACTGTCAAACTTACTACTTAAAAATTGGACATTTCATACTTAATAACCTAATAAGTCTTGGCAAAGAAAAAGAATTACAAGAAAGGAAAGTTTTTAAAAAAGGTGAGGAGTCAGCTTTGCCTGTTTTAATAATTAGACAACCTCTTGAGTGAGTTCATAAACTCAAGGTTTTTGTTTAATTCTAAACTTTAAGATGTGGTTATCAATATTTGCCTATTTTAAATGCTACATAATAACTCCAAACGAGTCTAGGACATATTTTATAGATATAAAATATTCCACAAAGGCATGGTGACCTCCTAACTTTACTGAAATTTACTTTAGTAATTGAATTAATACCATTTTTTATTTGATTTTAGTTCTTAAACAAGAAGGAAGATACTTGCACCTTGAACTATAATTTCCTTATGCTCTGGAAAATTGTCATTGAACTCATATAAAGCACCTTGACTCTCACATCTGCTCTGTGGTGACTGAAAGCATTCCTTTGCTTTCAGGCATAGCTTTTTGAAATCCAAAGTAAGTACTATCTATCATGTTCTAAGTTTAAGTCTATTGAATAAAAAGGAATTTCAATGAATTCAAAGGTAAAATCCATCATATCTATTCTCCTAATCTGTAGCCTCATAGTCAGAAGAAAAATCATTCTGATTGAAAAGATATGCTCTTCCTTAACTCCAAATGATATTAATTTAGCATATGACTCAATTAAGCTCCCTATTGGGTAGGGAAGAAGTTATATTCTTCAGGGAAATAAAAGGAACAAAGGTCTCTCTAGTGTAACACTAGCTGACAACAGGAAAGTGACAGGCATAGAAGTAACTAATAAAGGAGGCTGATTTCAAAACTAAGATAGAATTAGAAGGGAAAACCTCGTAGCCCAGTGATTAAAAACTATTTTTGTGAAAATTATTAATGTTGATATAAAATAAAGCTTTTTGGCAATAATTCTTAGCTTATTAATTTTGGTACACTATAACTCTGCAATAAGATTTTTTACAACTTAGTCTAGAGAATGTTCTTTATGTACTGAGCACAATGTTCTCAATTTAATTTCTCATCCTGCTTGTGTGTGCCACTCATCATAGAAGAAAGTGTTCTTACTTTGAGACCTTTCTGTTTAAGAAAAAGAATGGATCTCTCAAACTAGTAATGGGCCTGTCCTGAAAATTGCACCATGTAGACCTAAGTTATTGTATACGATTTTGAAGATTTTTTAAAAGGCATCTTGGACTGCAGTCCATTCTACTAAAATGAAGGGGAGGGAGAACCCTACCTTTCCTGAGTCCTTGGTGTCTCAAATAAAGGGCATCAATTTGAAGTATATCAAAATTTAAATAGTAAAACAGAAAACAGCAGAGCTCTGTGGTTAGTGAGTTGTGGCCCAGATGAATGGGCTAACAATCATTTGTGCACTTTCTATGAGGTCCAAGCAAGAGCTAAAATCTTCTTACCATCAATTTATACTTAAAAAATCTCCACTAGTTCAGAGTCTTCTAAAAATATTATCAAACTTTTACTTTCAAGACATAATACAGGTATTTTTTGAAGTACAAAATAATCTATTTCACAACATTCTATAAAATCTATATTCTATAATTAGTGAGGTTGTCTTGCAAAACAGTTCATTTTATTTAAGATGTCGCCTGTAAAATGGAAACCAGATTTTGTTCTATGATATTTCATTTGAAATTTTGTTCAAATTGTTTTATTTTTAAAGATCTATACCTTCTAAAAAATAAAAGTTTGGCATGAAATGATCTTGAAAATACTGTGCCTTTGACTGTTTAAAGAGACTTAAATTTTATTAGCAAGCTTTTAATCATTTAAAACAATAAAAAGGGTGTCTTCTATTCATTTTCAATAGGACAAGGCAGTATTAAAACAAGACCATTCCATCAGAGAAGCTTGATTATTTTCTCGGTGTTTTAAATTATGCATATGATTGGTGACACAAATACATGTTTAAGTGGTTGCAAATTTAAAAAATCAATATTCTCAAAGAACTAAAATTATGCCCAATCATAAATAACAAATTAATTCACCTGCATATTTTGATCTACAAGTTACCCTATGAACATGAACATTTTATGAAAGAGAAATATCTTTTCACATCAACTTGTGTTCATTATATTTCATACAAATATAGCTCAAATCAAACACAAGACTTTTCAAAGAGGAAAAAAATAGAACTGTTCACTGTTCTTTTCTTTCCCAGATGATCTGGTGTGAGATGTGGACTGCCATGTTGCACCAAACCCACAGCAAGCAGGACCCATTGTTCCCAAGGGAAATGTAGCCTATGCGGGAATGCAATGGTGTACTCTGCAAGGAACGTGGAAAATAGCATATGTCACTACTGTACAGTACACAACAGACAATTATGATTCAACTGTCCAAATTATAATCAGTTTGACAAATGTCCACAAGCGTCTTCATTCTATTTTATATTTTCCCTAAGACAAGGCAATCACACAACCAGACAATTCCATCAGGGAAGCTTGTTAGCTGCTTAGTCTGTTAAACCCTGGTTGCCATAGCATCTAGAGTTGAAAAAGCTGCAGATTGGCATGAAAAAGCATGTCGACAATTGCCCTGTCACAGCATGCAAGCCAGGTCTGCTCAAAGGCAGCACACTACAAGTTTTCTTTCCCAGTTTGCACTACCCCATGCTGTTTAATAATATCCATTTACTGGTATTGGGATTGATCTAGCACAGTGTAAAATTCACATCTAGTGAGACTTTGCTTTTCACATGGAGTGAAATTCTTTAACAAATGGGAGTATGGCAATTAATTTAGAAATGTAATACTG
This sequence comes from Cheirogaleus major, assembly GCA_963574435.1. Lineage (NCBI taxonomy): Eukaryota > Metazoa > Chordata > Mammalia > Primates > Cheirogaleidae > Cheirogaleus > Cheirogaleus major. The sequence continues at coordinate 20,703 of CAUYPO010049332.1, read as the reverse complement.
TATGTACTATAAGAAGTATATTTAGATTTAATTGAGAAACTGTCCAAAATTTTAATGCACAGTTCTTTAAAGAGCCAAACAGTTTTACTTGGCAATTTTTCAGTTGACTTTCTAGTCATTTCTGAAGCCTAGTTAGTCATACATTGGAGATGACAGACAGCATTCAAAATTCAGTAGTATATTTTTAAACATGTTTTAATCGTGCCATAGTCGTTTCTTCTTTATCTGCATGGTATAATTTAATTAAGGATATACATTTCTAAAATAACTATAATTTAATTAAAGATTAATATCATGAACACTGAAATTATAGTCTAGAGAGCAATGTGCATCAATTTTTTTCCAGAGGGATCATGTACTTAATGGTGATAAATTACCATGCATTATTAAGAAAAAGTGGGTTTCTACCAAAGGGTATTCATACCCCTGCCAACTCTCTGATTTACACTGTATATGGATTTTAAATAAAGTAAAGCATGTTTACAAACAACCGCTGTTAACTTATTGCAACTATAAAAATGTAAAAGTATCTACCTACATTGTGAGACATAGAAAATAATTTTTGTTTGGAAGTTTATACTTACATTGTTCAGTCTTTTCTCCTTCTATTATCTCCTTCTATTCTAATATGTCACTTCAATTTAGTTTTTCTTTGAGGCCACAAAGGAAAAAAATCTGAAAATACATACACAAGAGCAACAATTAATCTAGCAAACCAATAAGGGTTTTAAATATGAGTATTTTTCTATATTTTCCAAAATACTTGTTCTTTCCATTGATATTCATTGATTTACTCTTCTAGTGTCATAAAAGTATATTTCATTAAGTTATGAGTGATCTCAGTTTTCTGAACCTTACACGTAAAAAAGTTGATAGTTTACCACAATACAAGAAATAAATGTTACTATTTACACTAAAATAGAAATACGGAAGGAATTATTATTTTTCATGATCCTGAACTATTGAAGACCTCCTGCAATATCTTTTTCCTAAACAAGAGTATTAAATATTTTTAAAATAGAATAATCAAAGTAAAATACCTTGAGTTTTATATAGACATACACAGTAAATATATTCATATATACACACATATGAAAATAGTGTCACTGAGTGGACCTCTTCAGACTATAAATTTAAATCCTTCATTTTCTAGGAATTATCAAAAATCTCAAAATCTTCGGATGAAACTTGGTTCACATATGGTGTCCATGAATGTGTTTTCTTATACCACATCTTCCAGTTAAAAAAAAAAAAAAAGGAGAAAAGCTGTTTACTTGTTAAAGGTCTTTTTATAAGCTTCGATGACTCAAAAACACCTTCATTTTAACACATGGAATTTGGCAAAGAACTTAACCATGTTACCATTTGAAAGACTTTGATATTTTGAAAAAGAGAGAATTAAAAACAACAGAGATTGAGACTTAAGTTGGCTCTTGTGTATAGAACATAATTTTCTCAAGTATATTTTTTAGTATAAGGATTTACTACTAAAACGTATCTGCCAGAATACCATAACATATCAAAGCCACAGTTATCCTGAATGAACAATGGTAAGTACAGCCACAAACTTCACCCTGGTGTATCCAAGTTAAAAAACAAAACAAAACACAAAACTTTTGATAAAAAGTTAGATAATAGACAAATAGATAAATGTGTATGTCAAACAAAAACTAAACAAGATGTTGAGATAAAATTTCTCCTAATTACATTTTTCCAAAAATACTGTATTTAATTTTTTTGTTGTTGCTTTTCTCATTTCCTTAATTCACTCTCAGTACAGTGCAATGCAATCCTTCAAATTGGATTGAAGGATGTACAACCTTTTAAACTGTTTAAGGACATGCATATTTTCCTACAGTTCTCAGTATTAGATTTGAAGAGCCTAAGAACTGGGTAGCATGGAAACTAGTTTATGCTTTAACTCAGAGTACCTTTACTTTAGTCAGGATACTTCAAATCATTCCTTGAACCCAAATGCTGCCTTTTTATATGATTCTAAAACAAATGTTGGTCTTTACAACTGTGCTGTGTTAATGTTATGCACTCCCAGTACATTTTTTCAAAAAATTAATTATGCATGAACTACATTTTCTTTTTATACCTGATTTATTTCATGTTCATTCTTCTATTCTAAAATGGGAACTAAAATGATACTTTCTGAATTGCTTAGAATATTTTCATTGGCTATCACGATTACTTTCGGACATCCCTACAAATAATCTACCTTTCAGTCATTTTGATTATTGCCAAATCACCAAGTAGAAATTATATAAGAAAATATCGATAAGCCTAAGATTTCATAAAAAGAAAAAAAGAAAACCTTGACTTGTGTTAGCAAATAGGAAGTATCTTGCAATATCATTTGTTTCTTTCATAATAGGGTAAATGTCACAATAAAGATACAACACTATTTTATTTCTTAAGGTAAATGCATTCCATTAATTCCCCAGTGAAATACTACCTTACACAAAATGTAGGTTTCATATATGCACATGCATTCTTGTGTAAGGTAGTTCTTGCTTTTCTGGGTGATCTTGCCTTATTCTGAAATTTACTTCACCTGACTGAAAGCACATTAGCTGCTAGATAGGCATCACACTGATGTCCCCATGCTGTAGCACACAGCCGTGAATTTGCTACGATCTGTTTAATCAGCAGTGTATTGATTTTCCGCAGCTTTCCTTCATTTTAGCCCCATAGCAGGCTTCTGTAATTTCCTTTGGACAAAGTGTAACCAAACTGTGCTAAGTGATGTTGATTTGCAGGCAAAAGTAAAGGGGTAAATATAAATTAACAAGCTATAAACATTTTACAAGTGGGGAGTCAATAAAAACAGTGTCTGCGGTTTCTTTTAAAAAAAATGATTTGAAGCAGATTGTTAACAAAGGTGTCCAAAGAAACTGACATAAGTCTGAGAATAATTTTTGCGCTTTGTGATTAAGAATTGATCAGTCTAAAAGCCTCGGATGCAACTGAATCACCCATAAGCTGCTGGCCTGAAAAGGCTCAGCAGGGGCTGGTATTTGTTTGTTAAACTCCCATGATTCCAAGTAGATAATTGGTCTGTGAAGTTCATGGCAGAATCTGAATTTGCTTTCTTGCTTCCCAGCTGGCTGAGCACTGGTTTATAGACTTCTGTGTACAAATTTAGCCAGCAGCAAACCTCACATCTTTAATATAAAAGGTGTTTTGTTGTGTTTTTCAGGTGCTGAGTGGAAAGCCCACACTCCAGAAGCTCATTAAAAGGGCCAAGTTACAGTACAGGTTTATTTCTGTCACAGCGTTTCTGAAAACAGTGACAAGGATTAATATGTTTCTTTAGTACTGGAAAAAGCCTGACACAGTCCCTTGTGAATTTGATCATCTGTTTCATTGCCTGTATAAGATTCAATCTCCTATTATATCCTAAAGTTACAGCTGTAAACTAATGCTGGTAAGAATTCATAAGCTATTGCAGAAGCCTGCGGCAAAACTAATTGTTTTATTCAACAGTCGCTTGTTTGTTTATTATTTATTTCAGACTCCTGTCCCATGATCTTTTTCCACTCTTCTTCCTCAAAGTCAAGATAATCTTGGCTCTTTGTCTGAATGCACAGAGAAAATACAGAGACATGAGGAGTTCCTGTTCCAGGAACTGTCAAAAAAGTTGCTAGAGATCAGTGTATTGTGGAAATATTGGTCACTCTAAATTTTTTATAAACCTATTCTTACTTTCTTTGAAATGGAAATTCCTTATTTAAAAACAATATTTTCACAAACATTTTAACCTTTTCTGACATGAGGCTTTATTTGCTAGTGGCTGCTATGTGTCTGGGGCATGATTTGCCATGTGGCACATGCAAATCCCAGCAAAGTGCAAAGTATATCATAAAACGATTCTGTTTTACATCAAGATACATAGGCAAATAACTATTTGCTATTTTCCAAAATTAAAAATTATGGCAACATGCTATTTAGATATCATAAAACAATATTTGAAATTGAGGAAGCTCTCTCTCTTTCCTCTTCCTCCGCCTCCTCCTTCTCTTCTCCTTTTAAGTTAGGTGTAGAGGAATATTTATGCCTTACCTTCCAGTTTTTGTTATTATGGGAAATTAAGTGCTACATTAGAATTTTAGATACAAAAATATATATTCAAAATTCCAAACTTTATGTAAGTATAAAATAAGACACAAACAGAAAGATTCCTAATAATTCAAATGTATACACTTCATAAATATTGGTGGAAATTATTGCAAGGTTAGGCGTAAGAAGTATATTTGTGCCATGTTGGAAATTAGGCATTAAGCTTCCATTACTCTTAACAGAAGTTGTGTGCCTAATTCCCTATGCACCACAGACATTTTAACCCATAATAACTGATTGTAAATACAGTATGAAACTAGCTAGAGCCTTATTTGCACCTGCCAATTTGCTGCCCTCAAGCACTAAAAACAAAAACAAAATGGTAGCAAAAGAACTGCCAAGCAAAACACACTCTGCCCCTCATGAACACTCCTTTCTATTTCCACAAACAGAACTTTTTGCTTCATGTTTTCCATCAACTAATTCAATTATGGGATTTCACGTAAACTTAAGGAAAAAGACATTTGCATAACAGGACAATAACAAAATAATTTTTAAAACAGGCACCTCCTTCAAACATGTCCCCTTAAAATAATGTAAATACTGTAACTGCTTCATGACACTTTTAATTGTGAAGTAACACATGCACCACACAATGCATATGTTGAAATAGCAGCCACTTATTTTTATGGAATAACTACATCTGCATTCAATTTTGTTCATCTAATAAAAGCCCATGTTATTCATTAAAAAGAAAGTATCATAGATATTTTGGTTGGTAAATTTGCATTCCCTGCTATTTGTTCATCCCCCGAGCTTTCCTATCATATCTCACTTACATAAATAATGGCAGCCCAATTATTTCTGATTCTGTTATTTTTTAAAAGCTTAAATCATTTATCAACATTTTAGTGAGGCTTTCCCTACTACTTTGATTCAATAAAATTAACTTCTGCCAAATATTAGACAGTGTTTTACCCTTCTATTGTAGGTAGCAATGATTTACATTATTATTGCAAAATATTACTTGACTTGCATTATTAAAAGAGTAACATAAGGCATATAATAGTGACTTGCAAACATAACGATATGGATAATTTGTGAATCAATGGCATAGTTTTCCAATGAGCTCAGTACATGTTGTTTGATGTTGAACCTTATTCTTAAAATATTCAATGCATTGAGTACCAAACTTATACATCTTGATTTACATTTTAAGATTGTTGAGAACAAATATTATTTTTATGACATAGAAGAAAATTGAGCATTACTCCTTGAACAAATAATTGATGGCTAAGCCAAATTTAGAACTCAATAGTCTTTAGACTTTAGATCACATTTTAATATGTCTTGCCAATGTTTTATGATTTCCAGGGCTGGTAAACGCTTATGTGGAGATCTGTGTTTTACAGGCTAGATTGTATGATCCTGAGGACAACATAAGTGTCTTGTTTAACTTTTAATCAACATTAAACACATAATGGGTATTCAGTAAATATTCACTAAATTGAATTAACTGAGACTTTCAAGACATGAACTGCAAAAATATGGTATCTTAACACATCATACCAATTCTTGGCACTTATGACAATGGTGTTTATCAGCTTTTCAGGTCAATATCATATTTCAATTACAAATTATTGCATGGAATATATTTATTGTGCCTTCTAATGCAAAATATGATGAATAGGAATCAAAAACATAAGAGTAAACAATGTCTGGCATGCTATATTTGGATGTTGCATTACTCTAACAAAAGATTAGTATTTTAAGAGGAAAAATGGTAAAATTCCAGACATTGCTCTTTTTGTTTTTGGTAAAGATATAAAGTATAGAATCCTATGAAACATTAGTAAAAGTAAATATAAATATAAGAAAATATGATAAAAGGCACAATTTCTATAGATTTATGAGAGAATATTAATCAACCCATATCATTCATTAAAAATTGCATGTAAAAATATAAAGTTTCAATTGTGCAACTTGATTGAGTAAGTGACCAGCATGGCCTTATATTTACCGTGGAAATCTATATCAAGAAAGCGACTAAGACAGATATAATTTGTTAAAACAAACTTTGCAGCTATGTCTGTTAACCTTTAGTCAGTTAAAAATAGTTAGATGTTTCAAATTACTAAGAACCTCCTAATGGGAAAAAGATCAAATTTTTTCACATTCAAACTAGAAGAACATCCAGAAAACATTTTCCTGGTTACTTTGGACTCTTCTTAGGTTTAGAAAAAATTTTCTACCAATTCCTGCTTTCAGCTATTAAATTCTAGAGTGGTAGGCATCAAATTATATTTTGTAGGTATATGATAAAAATATGAAGCATATTTTTTAAAGAAGGACAAAATTTATGCTAAGTGTCAATCAGACACTTAAAAGGTACTGTTTATTTAGAATGATTAATGACCATCAAACATCTTTGTTGACTTCACTTTGCAGTTAAGTGGTGGTCTCAAGTTTATTTTGGTAATAAAGCACTGTTCTGGGAAATGAATTGAAGTCTTTGCTCTCATCTATTTAACCTTCAGATTTTTGTAAAGTGGAAATGATGTTTTGTTCTCTCAATTTCCTTTAGTCTGCATTGTACTACATCTCTTCACTCAAAAACATTCAAACCAGTGAATTAGATACATACTGCAATGTACTGAAAGCTGTAGCTGCCCTTAGTTCAAGTAACTTCAGAAAGTTAAAATAAGTTAATGATCAATTGTCTGTGAATAAAGAGTTTTGCAGATCATAGTGTAATTTGTGCATACACTGAACAAAATGAATGCTGTGCTTTGTTAGCTTGTTCTCCTTCTTTCACTGATTTTTTAAAGTTCTTTTATTCCCAAATATCAAAGATATGACTCTATATAATTCTTTTAGTCTTCAAGCAAAAAATATACATTCCAGTTAATGTAGGTGTGATCAGTATAGGTGATGTATCCTGGGAAATTTTATAATTGCAATAACAAGAGAATAAATATTTACATGGAATATGTATATACATTTATCTCATTATAACCAATAATAATATTATAGAAATGGTACTTAGAATGAAACTATCCTTTTATTCCCAAATTATAGATTGCTATATTTGTTGAAATATTTTGTTTAGAAATTTAAAATATGGTTATCTGATTAACTGATTCTTCTTACAGGAAGTCATTCCTTTGGGAAGAAAATTATAACATGAGGGAGGAGACTGCCCCAAGTGACTTTCCAAGTTTGATTTAGCCAATAATATTTATTAGGCTCCTACTTCATAATAGAACATTTTATAGATATTGTATAGGAATTGTCCCAAAAGAGGATATGTGTACAGGATCCCTGCCCACAAAGCACTTTAATGTATATCGGAGAGCCAGGACACACATCAAAAAGAGAGATGAACACTTTTATTAACCAGAGTTACATATATACTGAGAAAACACCAAGTGGAAACATAACCAAAATCAGGCGGGATTAATCATGGAAAACTTCCCAGAGAAAATTAGTTTTAAGGCAGATTTTAAAGTAATTAAGAACCCTTTAATGGAAAGGAGAGGGCCTAAATAAGTCCACCAGAAGGCCATTAAAAGTCATTCAACAAATAATGAATGCCTTCTACATGAAAGCACTATGCTCAGAGCTTGCTTGATATGCAACAGAGTAGAACACTGTGCCTGCCCTCATGATTTTGCCATCTAGGGACGGAGGCATACAAACAACAGCATGTGTTAAGGCTCATGAGCAGAAACCTACATTAAATTTCAGAGAATAAAAAAACCTTTTGGTTGCCCATGCTAATGATTCCATATGGAAGAATAAAAATTAATTCATTTATAAAACGAACCGGAGTGGGTCATCCATTGACAGATGACATTTAAAGCACATGCATTAGCTAGAAAAAGTTTCAGTCCTAAGAGCTACGAATCAAGAACTCCAAAATATCATCAACATCCTAGGTTCCTTCTCTCTCTTTGCTCCATGATTCATAGCGTAAAGCTCTAGAACTCATAATCACAATATATCTTCAGCCCAAAATATAGCACTGGGACTCCATTCCAGGCCAAAAGAAAGAGAAAGAGCAAGATGTGACTGTGCCATTTCCTCTCTCCCTTCTGAGGAGCTTTTATGAGAGATTCATCCTGTGACTTCCAATTGTATCTCTTTGAACTCAACTGGGTCCTTAACTGCAAGGAAAGCTGCTATTGTAGGTTTTCACTGGTCATAATGCCACTCCCAACAAATCAGAGTTAGGCAGTAAAGACGACGAGAATGAATACAGGATAGTCTTTGTGAGAATAGGATTGAGAAGTCCTCATTTAGAGAGCAGTGAAAGTGAGTGAGAAAGTGCCAAAGAAGCATTATGAAAACAGTAACTGACAGAGATTATGTTACAATTGTAAGATGAGTTTGAAAAAAAGATGATTGGACATGAGATTGGTTTTAGACTATTGAATTAAATAGCAGAGATACCCTCAATTCAAATAGTTGTGTATAGACTCTGGAAATGGTAAACCTAAGAGATGACCTGTGGAAATAATCCTCAGTGCTTGTGAATAGAATAATAGAAGAGTTAAAGAGATGTGTGGGTGCACACGTGCATATAAGAGAAAAAGGTAGACAGAGACAGAGATTAGACAGAGATTAGACAAATCTAATACAATTAGATTTGTATTTAGTGACCAATCAGCCAGTTGTTTCAGTCACAAAGACTGTGATACAATTGTAGGAATACAGAAATCAGAAATCTTTGAAATAGAAGGCAAAGATGCTTGAGAGGGAAAAGACACATGGGTAGTAGTTTCTTCTCCATATTTAGTAAATTTTGTAACAGAGACTAGGATGGGTGTTTCTCCTCTAAGCCTACACAGATAGATGCATGAATGGAAACATATTGTAATGGGCCTGGACTTCTCTCCAGCATGTACACACATGCGTCTGCATGCATGCGTGTGTGCACACATACACATACCCTACCTTCCCCGTCTTATTACCTGGCACTTCAGTCACTCAGACTAAAAATGTAGGAGTCATCTTTTCTTCCTCTCCTCACCACTCACATCCAGTCAGCAGCAAAAGCATTACTTTCAACATATATCTTGAATATTTGACCATTTGTTACCCTCTTTACTAACAATCTAGTTCCAGCCATTAACACCTCTTACCAGGATTTCTACAGTAGTATCTCACCTGATCACCCTGAACTCTTGTCCTTCACAATGTATTCTCCCCTGACAACTACAGTGATATTTTAAAGACTATAAATCAGATTCTGCTATTCACATGCTTAAAACTGTCAAATAGCTTTCTGCTGCAATTAGAATTTAAACCTTCTGATTCCATACCATGGCCCACATAGCCATGAAAGATCTGACCCCTCAGCACTGTGCCACCATTCTTTCTGCATTGGCACACTTTCTATTTTTGTAGTACATTTCTACCTGAGTACCTTTGCACTTAACTGTTTGCCCTTCCTACAGCACTCTTCCCCCAGATGATTATATCCATATATCTGGCTCCTTATCTCTGAAGTCTCCAGAGACCAGCCCATCTAAAATGGTCTCCTTCCTTGGCCAGGCGCGGTGGCTCACGACTGTAACCCTAGCACTCTGGGAGGCCAAGGCGGGTGGATCATTTGAGCTCAGGAGTTCAAGACCAGCCTGAACAAGAGTGAGACCCCATCTCTACTAAAAATAGAAAAGAAATTAGCTGGACAAGTAAAACATATAGAGAAAAAATTAACCAGGCATGGTGGCACATGCCTGTAGTCCCAGCTACTCTGGAAGCTGAGGCAGAAGGATCACTTGAGCCCAGGAGTTTAAGGTTGCTGTGAGCTAGGCTGACTCCACGGCACTTTAGCCCGGGCAACAGAGTGAGACTATGTCTCAAGAAAAAAAAAAAAAAGGTCTTCTTCCATTCAGTCACCATCCTTGTTTCATTTTCTACATTGTAACTTCCCCTGTCTAAAATATGTATCTTATTATATATTATACATTGTGTCTGTCCACTAGGATGTAAGCTCCATAAGGCAGGCACATTATCAGTCATTTGCATTATTGTTTCCCTGCATGTAGAACACCTTCTGCCTCATAATAACTACTCAGTCAATACTTGTGGAAAAAATTACTAGAATGGCTAGTGGAAGATGTCCATAGTATTATTTTTGAAATGAGGCAACTCTTTGGACTAGCTGAAGAGAGGGAGAACTATTAATACTTCCTTGCAATAGCAAAAGTAATGCTGTACCAGGAAAGTAAAAACTAGTTATAGGCTATTCTGGAACATTCTTGCACAGTACACAGAAGGTAGAGGAATGGGCTAGTCAGATATGGAATTGAACTATAAAGGAATAACAGGATCAGGGACTGTAGTCTAGTAGAGTGACTATGCAACCTGATTTACTCAAGACAGTACCAGTTTACACCTATTGTCCCAACTTCATTATTAAAATGCCTTCTTTCACTCTCAAAAATGTTCGTTGGATGAAAAATTATATGGTCAGCCTCAGTTTATGATGCTAAAGAGCTATCGATGGAGTTCCTACAAGCCAGTGAAAATGAATAAAGATTCCTTGGTGGTTTTGTACCACATGTTACTTGCTCCTCTGAAATGCAAAAAAAAAAAAAAATACCAACTCAGAATGTTTTCCAAAGGTACAGGTCTCAAAGGGATCGACACGGACTTTTCCACCAGCTGCTTCAATGACTTTGCAATAAGCAATCATCCAGGGAACTCAGCCTGAGCTCCTGCAAAAGTATTTGGCATAAAGAAATTAATACTGCTACTTCTGATGCAAGAACAGCATGTACTTTACTGAATCATCAAGTCAAACCAGTGATGGAAGGAGTCCCAGAATGCCAGCTGGGCTGAGCTCCTGCTTTAGGAAGCTAAATACAAAAACTTGATCTGGTCTCTAAGGGCATTTTCTTAACATCCAGGTAAAATGGGCCATGTGAAGATTACATTACATGAACAAAACACATAACTGTATGGCATCTCTTCTACTGGATTTATAGATATGAGTCAAATAATTTTTCATTTAATTTTCTGTAAATTTCTTCCAACTCTGAGTATGGAGAATAATTTTTTAAAAAACTAACATTTGATTGGTTGTCTCTGATAAGCTCTATTACAATTTTTGTTATTAGTAGAATTAGTATAGTATTTAACACGAACAGGTACTTATATCACTTAATCCTTGAAAATACTCTAAGAAGTAGATTCTATTGCTATTCCTGTTTTATTGATAAGAAATGTGGGCCTCGGAGAGATCAAGCAACTTTTCCAAAATTAAGTAAACAGTAGACTTAAAGTAGAATTCACACCTAGACTTGCAAACTACAAAGCCTGTTCTGAATCACTGTGCTCTACTCTTTAAATAATGCTTTTATTTAGTACACAGTGTTGCAATTGAAGAAGATGCCTTAAGGAATTGAAATAAAGAGAAGATAAGCCCTATACCCAGAGGACTTTTAATCTAAATTTTCCTACTAGTTAAAATAAACCAAACATCCATCAAAAGATTAAAGAGATGTCTCACAATCTTTAATAGTATCACTTTTAAAATCCCTTTAGCTTGTGTTAGCATATTTTCACAATTAGTAATCCTTTCTCAAATCCCTTGTATAACAACAATAATAATAACCATTGAAAAAAGGAATATATATATGTACCTATATACACACACACACATAGATAGGTAGATGTACATACACACAGATGATTCTCAACTTACAATGGAGTTATATTCCAACAAATCCATTGTTAAGTTGAAAATACTTGAGTCAAAAATTCATTTTAATACATCTAACCTACTTAACATCATAGCTTAGCCCAGCCTACCTTAAATATACTCAGAAAAATTACATCAGGCTAGAGTTGGGCAAAATCATGGAACACAAAACCTATTTTATAATAAAGTGCTTAATGAATATCTCATGTAATTTATTGACTACTTACTGAAAGTAAAAAACAGAATGGTTGTATGGATATTTGAAGTACAGTTCCTACTAACTGCACATCACTGTTGCACTATCATAATGCTGAAAAGTCTTTAAGTCAGACATTGTAATTCAGGGACTGTGTGTGAGAAAGAGAGAGAGAGAGAGAGAGAGTAGCTTACTATATGCAGTGTATGTTCTAAGTTCCTCACAGAGACTAACCCAAATTCATTAATCCTCTTAAATTATTTCCATTTTCAAATGAGAAAACTGAGTTAGAAACAAATCAAATAACTTGTCTTCAAGGGCACAAATCTTTTTTTTTTAATTTCAGAATATTATGGGGATACAAACATTTTGGTTGCATAAGGGCACAAATCTTGTGAGTGGCAGAGCTAGTATTCAACCCCAGATCATCTGTATCCATAATGTGCTCGTAACCACTGTATCTGCTCCATTGTTCTATATAAATTTATGGGTAAATGACATACCTCCAATTCCAGAGGTGTTTTTTTTGTTGTTGTTTTGTTTTGTTTTTTAAGACAAATCAATTAGAGAAAGTGTTTGATTTCCTTTGTTTTCTACTGTGAAGCATAGTGAGTCGCAGTGAGATAATCTAAGTCTATGGTAGGGAATAAAAATCATTAGTTCAACACAAAAATATGGGGTAATATGGTCAAATCTTCTTTTCCTCTACCTATATAGACTAGGGGGCTAAACTAGGGGGCTAATGATATCCATGCAACATAAATTTTAGTATTTAGTCTGCTTACACTAGAAGGGGTGATTTTTTAAAAAAATATTTTAATGTGTTCTGCTCTTCTGTACTTTCCTGCAGATGATCTCTTTCCAGTAGAACCAAAGCGGCCAACTGCAGAAAGGAGGGAAGGGGGATGAACAGAAAAAGAATAAAAAGAAGTAGGAGCTTTAATAACAGAAATGCATAGAGAAAGAGTTTCAGCTGATGACATCTAAAATAAAATTGTACTTTCAAAATATGTTTGAAAATTATTTGCGAGTTTGAAAATGGTTTGAAATAAAAATTTTAAGAAAAAGAGGTGTTTTTCTTAATTTTTCTATTTTCTCTCTTGACTTTTCATGAGACCGGCCTGCCAGCTTGGTCATAAAATTTAATGTAAGGAAACTGTCCATGGAAGGATTATGAATAAATCTTCCACTTCTGGCACAAGTGAGTTGTGGGATGAAGAAGAAAGGCAGAGCAAGAGGAAGCAGGTATTCAGGCCTGTGTCCTCTTTTTCTTCTTTGGGTAAGACTAGAAGTATTATAATACATAAACCAAGAAAAGTACATTAAGATCTTTTTAAAATATTACACACTCTATAGTATCACTGTACAATATACTGAAATATGGGTTCTATGGATGTAATCAGCCACCTAAACTATCTGTTGTTTCTACCCAGCATCCTAATTGGAAAGAAATGAAATTATGCCCATATGGAGACAGCTACAACAAAGAATACCTGGTAGCACCACATGGAAATAGAGAAAAGACCTGAGCTAATACTTCAGAGTCGTTCTTAGGGGCTACATAACATGGAAGTACTCAGGGTTTCCAATAGCTATTGCATGGGGACAAAATAAAAATAGCTGAATTGATGTTTATACACTTGTAAGTGGGTTTATGTGGTAAGAGTCACAATAACTCCACAACACAGGTTATATTGTGGCTAGCATAGGCCAGAAGCATAATGGAGACTGTGACATAGAACTGAAGAGGTCCACAGCACTAGGAAAAGCTAAGATAAGAGTTGGTTCAGCCAGGGAGAAATAGTAGGTCCTGATCAAGTCAAGAGACTAGATCATGAGTTACACTAATGGCAGGATTCAACAACATAGGCTGAAGGAATAACCAGGAATGATACCACCTGGACTTAGCAGGTCCTAGTCCAGAGAGACGATTAGACCAGCCAATCCCAGCCAAGTCGAGAGAAGATCCAGAGAATTCCATATCAGAAGGGCCTGGCTACACCTGGCCTAATAATCCTAAATTCCATAGTAAGGAGGAAAGTCTGTTCCCAAATATAATTATCCTGTTTAGAAAACCTCCATTACTGTCCATAGCCAGAAAAATTCCAAACTCTTCAGAATTACATTCAAAGCCCTTCAAGTCTCTGAATCTAATCAACATTTTCAGTTTAATATGCTCTTACACAGGCTGGGGCTCAGTCAGACTGGAATACTCACCATTGTGGAACATGCCATTCATTTTCATGCCTAATCTATACCACTGATTCTCATATTTTGGTATGCATAAGTAGAGTATGGAGAAGAGCTTATTAAAAATGCACAATCCATGTCCACATAATATACTATGGCCCATAATAGCCTAAAGGATCTTCCTGTTACAAAGCAACCAGATACTTGATAAAAATTAGTTTCCTATGCATTGCAAGGTCACAGGAATTAAGGGAAATTACCAAGGGCACCCCCTACAGGAGGCAAATATCTGTTTGCTGGACCTATACTGGAGTCAAATGAGAACCGAGGAGCTTTTCTGCCATTTTGCAGAAACAATAACCAAGAGTTCTGCAGACCTGATGAAAAATGTGAATACACTGGGTAGATGCCTATTAGTGGGATTGCTGGATCAAATGGTATTTCTATTTTCAGCTCTTTGAGATATCTCCAAATTACTTTCCACAGGGGTTGTACTAATTTGTAGCCCTACCAGCAGTTGTAAGAGTGTTCCTATCTTTCCACATCCATGCTAGCATTTGTTGCTTTGGGACTTTTTGATAAAGGCCATTCTCATTGGAGGTAGGTGGTAACTCATTGTAGTTTTGATTTGTATTTCCCTAATGATTAGAGATGTTGAGCACTTTTTTATGTTTGCTGGCCATTATTCTGTCTTCTTTTTTTCCTTTTATTTCATCATATTATGGGGGTACAAATATTGTTAGGGTTACATATATTGCCCCTGCCACCCCTCCCCCCCCACGCCGTGCCAGAGCATCAAGTGTGTCCAACCCCCAGGTGGTGCACCCCGCGCCCATTATGTAAGTATCCACCCTTCCCCTCCTCCTCCCTCCCACCTGCCCACCTAATAAAAGTTTTTTGTTGGTTTTTTTTTTTTTTTGACATTTTGGTTACATTGTATATCTTTGCCTCTCCTTAAGAAGGGTTAGAAGTATTCCCTTGCCCCCGCACCATGCTCGCCACAACCCTAAGATTTGGGTCTCCCCCGCCCCAATCCCTGGTGAACACTACCACCATTTGAGCACCATAGTTTTAATCAGTCAGTACCAATTTGATGGCAAATAGATGTGGAGCCCATTTTCCTGATCTTATGTCACCTCATTTTGGATAATGGGCTTAAGCTTAATCCAGGATAGCATAAACGGTGCTAGCTCACTGTCGTTTCTTAGAATTGAGTAATATTGCATTGTGAGTATATACCAAATTTTAATTATCCACTCATGAATTGACGGGCACTTGGGTTGTTTCTATGACCTTGCAATAGTGAATTGTGCTGCCATTCGGGTGCAGATGTCTTTATAATAGAATGTCTTATGCTCTTTGGGGTAGATGCCCAACAATGCTATTGCAGGATTGAATGGTATTTCTATTTCTAGCTGTTTGAGGTATCTCCAAATTCTTTTCCACAAAGGTTGCATTAATTTGCAGTTCCACCAGCAGTGTAAGAGTGTTCCTGTCTATCCACATCCTCGCCAGCATTCCTTGTTTTGGGATTTCTTGATACAGGCCTTTCTCACTGGGGTTAGGTGGTATCTCATTGTGGTTTTGATTTGCATTTCTCTGATGATTAGAGATGTTGAGCATGTTTTTATATGTTTGCAGGCCATTATTCTGTCTTCTTTAGAAAAGTTTCAATTCATGTCCTTTGCCCACTTTTTGATGGGGTTGTTTGATTTTTTTTCTTGTTAATTTTCTTAAGTTCTGTATAGATTCTTGTTATCAGCCCTTTATTGGATGTGTGTAGCATGCAAATATTTTCTCCCATTCTGTAGATTGTCTATTCACTGTGCTTTTTAATTTGATCAGGTCCCATTTATTTATTTTTGTTGCTGCTGTGATTGTTTTGGAGGTCTTCTTCATAAATTCTTTGCCTAGGCTGATGTCCATAAGAGTTTTCCCAACATTTTGTTCTAGAATTCTTAAGATTTCACACCTTAGGTTTAAGTCTGTTATTCATCACGAATTGATTTTTGTGAGAGGCGAGAGGCAGGGATCCAGTTTCAATCTTCTCCATGTGGATATCCAGTTTTCCCAGCACCATAGCACAATTCACAATTGCAAAACTTTGGAAACAACTCAAGTGCCCATCAATACATGAGTGGATTAATAAAATGTGGTATATGTATACATTGGAATACTATTCAACTACAAAAAATTATGATGACCTAGCACCTTTTATGTTATCCTCGATAAAGCTTGAGCCCATCCTTCGAAGTGAGGTATCACAGAATGGAAAAACAAGCACCGCATGTACTCACCATCAAATTGGTACTAACTGATCAACACTAAGGTGCTCACATGGAAGTAATTCATTGGGTGCCGGTCAGGTGGAAGGGGGATGGTGGGGGTGGCTAAATACACAACTAATAGATGCAGAGCACATTGTGTGGGGGAAGGGCAAGCTTGTAGCCCTGGCTTGGATAAGACAAAGGCATTATATGTAACCAAAATGTTTGTACCCCCACAATTTTCTTAAATTAAAAAAAAGTTAATTTTATCTTTTTGAATAAGCAAAGTTGATTATTTACTACCCACAAACAACCAAAACCAATGTTTCTAGACATTACGGAGTTCCTATTATTGTATAAACTTGTGAATGTTTTATGTATTGACTTTATTTTAATTCTGGCTATGTGGTTTTGTACAATTTTTGCTGTCTGTATTTTCTCAGACTTTTAAATATCAGGCAATTGAACAGGCTTGGTATTTTCTTTAAAGCATAATTTTTATTCTGAATAGCAATTTTTTCAAAATAAATTCATATTTATAATGGTGGCTAGCAGAAATATACTAATAAAAGTGTTTCATAATTTTCAAAAAAAAAGAAAAATGTGAAACCACAGACGTCTATCAACAAGAGTATGGATAAATAAATTGTATTAAGTTCACATAATAGAATATTAAAAAGTAGTGAAAACAAATGAAGAACACAAATCAACACAAACAATTCCTAGTAATGTTGAATCTAAAAAAAAAAGCAGAAGATGATACACATAATTATTTCATTAGTATGAAATTCAAGGCAGGAAAAACAAAACAATAGACACATCCTGATAAAACAACGTTTTTAAAAAAGGAAGAGGGAGTGGGTGCTCACAGAAGACAGAAGCTGCTGCGGAGTCCTGTGACCTGAGAAGCCTGGTTGTCGTAGGATGCCTCGCTGTGGTGACGCTGCCTCTTCTAGCTCCAGTGCGGAGCTGGCGGCCCTGGGTTGAGCAGCCACCCAGGTCGAAGGCACCCAGGTGTGCTGGGAGCTGACGCCATGAACGCAGAGAAGGACCTCGCATTGAACACGCCCAGCATTATGCGTGCCCTCAATGACAAGGTGTAGGAAAAGGGAAAGGTAGCAGCACTGGCGATCTAAAAGGTCCTCTGGGAGTTTAAGGCCCAGAACACACCATACAAATCAACTCTGTCCCATGAGTTTGCCCTGACTCAGCATCCCACTCCCAGAAGAGGCCTCATTGGCTAGATGCCTGCTTCATCACACTGAGCAAGGACTAGCAGCTCTGTGTGAAACAGTTGATTGATCTGATGCTAAGCTGCTTCAGGGACGCAGACAGCATATTGTGCTACTAAGGGGGCTCTTAGTACTTCTACAACTTCGTCAAGGTGGCCCCAGGTACTGTGCTGCCACGCTTAGTGTTCTCTTTGATGGGCTAAGTTAGCAGCTGATCGTTCCCCAATGAGAAAAGCAGATCGGAGCTCCTAGACTGCCTCATTAGGACATCATGGCTGAAAGTAACAAGTTTGACAGAGTAGGCTTCAACCCCTTGTTGCCGGAGAGGATTTTCTCCAACAGCCAGAATGCCTGGCAGTTCATTGTCTCTTGGATCCTGGTTGTGGAGTCTATGCCAGACCTTAACCTGCTGGGTTACCTACCAGAGACCCTAGACGACTCTTCCAGATTCTGGGAAACAAAGACAAAGACTTCCGAAAATGAGTGACATGATTTTTGAAGAATTCTTGAAAGAAATTAGGGAGAGCAGCTTTTTGTTAAGTTTACTGATATGGCCAGCATCGTGGTGATGCCCTGCCAGACCACAGACCACCTGAGCCAGCTGACAGCCACATGCTAAATGTGGAAGTTCAAGTAACTGGTGGACAGGACGATGCTGCCCTCTTCTTCTGGGATCCTGACTGCTGTCTTGCCCTGCAGTGAGTACAAGAAAAGCATCAAGGAGTGGTCAGTGTGCGCCACCAGAGCCTGATGAAGCTGATCGCCTGGAGGATGATGTAGCTGGACAAGCCAAAGCCAATGTGCAGAGGTGGGCAGAACCCAACCCCGATGACTCCATAGCAAAGGAGGAGGGGAAGACAGTGGGTGTTCACATGATTCTTGTGACTCTAGCTTCAGTAATGGCATCAGTGTCTTCATTCCAGTCACCACTGAAAGGGCCCCAGTAACTCTTCACCATGACAGGATTGTGCAAGTTCTAAATGTCACCTCTGTGACATGGCCATTGGGATGGTGACCAAGATTGACTTTCTGAAATAGCTCTGTCACCTCTACATCAAGACTTCCTGGAAGATGGTACAGCACACAGGCAGCTTCTTCCCCATTCTGAGGGGCTGGATTTTAGGATTCTACATAGGAATTTTTGTAATGGTATGCAATTCAGCCAATATCAAATGACTCTGAACATTTTTTAAAGGTATGAATACATTTAATCAAATAGCCCTCCATAAATTGTAAATTGTATTCCTACCCAGACTCAGTATAGGAATACAATTCAAAAATGTGCGGAGGACTCAAATAAAGAGAAGTTACTCCCATGGTGTTTTTCTTTAAAATGAACATCTAGAAAGCAATTCCAAGAAATTTTGCTGCTTTAAAATGCAGATGAGGTCCATATTGGGGACTTGCTTAATGCATGGAGCACATTTGAAGGCAGAATTTATTTATTACACATGTAATTTAGTAGGACATTGTGCAGAAATATTGTGTGGGTTACTCCTCTATTCTGAGGGACATGGATTATAATCACATTATCTGAATGTTTAATATTAATTTGTCTTAAAATATATATAACATACTTTATCAATATTTTATAGCTTTTTTTTGAGAGAGAGAGAGAGAGAGTCTCACTCTGTCACCCCAGGTAGAGTACAGTGGCATCATCATAGCTCACTGCAACCACAAACTCCGGGGCTCAAGCAATCCTCCTGCATCAGCCTCCCAAGTGGCTGGGACTACAGGACCGTGCCATGACATCCAGCTAATTTTTCTATTAGGTCATTAAGTATGAAATGTCCAATTTCCTTAAGTACCAGGTTTGACAGTTGATATCTCTGACATTTTCCCTTTGACATTTCTTGTTTTATTTTTACTGTGAAGGTACATCCTCATTCTTTCAAATGCATGGTTTATGGTTTGTGATTATCTTTCAAATTTTTAGAGCAATTTTTGTGAAACCATGAATAAGTCAAAAATTCTTGTTATTTTTTAATACGAGTTCCATCACAGAACCAATGCTGTGCAGATAGCTAGAAATGTCAGCAAAGTGTTTGAGAAGGATGTGGCTAATGAACACATAGTACATGGCTCCAGATGGCTGGGGATTGATCAAACCAACACTGGATGAATTAGACCAAAAGATGAGAGAAGCTGAAAAAGAGCCTCATGAGGGCAAGAGGAAAGTGGAATCTCTGTGGCCCATCTTCAGGATCCACCACCAGAAAACCCGCTATATCTTTGACCTCTTTTATAAGCGGAAAGCCATAAGCAGTGAATTATATGAATATTGTATTAAAGAAGGGTATGCAGACAAAAACCTGATTGCAAAATGGAAAAAGCAAGGGTATGAGAACTTGTGCTGCCTGCGGTGCATTCAGACACGGGACACCAATTTTGGAACAAACTGCATTTGCTGAGTCCCCAAAAGCAAGCTGGAAGTGGGCCGCATCATCGAGTGCACGCACTGTGGCTGCCGGGGCTGCTCTGGTTGAGGCCCGCAACCCCTCTCCGCCCAGGACCTTGGACTTCACAGTTGCTGCCTGCTGCGCCACCCCCTCCACCCCCTTCTGCTTCCAGAAGTTCCATTCTGGTGATTTTAATCTTCAAAATGAGCCACAAGCGTGACTTGAGACCAAGGTGGATAATGATGAGCTGAAAACTGTGGTGGAAGAGAATCCATCTCAACCTACGCATGAATTAGCAGCAAGCTTTGATGTTACTATTCCAACAATATTGGACCGTTTGAAACAACTGGCAAGGTAAAGAAGCTGGAAAGATGGGCACTGCATGAATTAAATGAGCATCAGAAGAGAAATTGTCTCAAAGCTTGCCTTTCTTTGCTGTCATGACATAAAGGCAAACCATTTCTACACCATATTGTTACATGTGATGAAAAATGGATTCTTTTTGACAATTGCAAGCATACGGCAGAATGGTTGGATAAAGATGAAGTGCCGAGACACTGTCCAAAACCGAATATGCATCGAAGAAAGCTAATGGTGTCTGTTTGGTGGTCCAGCGCTGGTAGTATCCACTACAGCTTCA
>CAUYPO010049331.1:0-36251 GCA_963574435.1 Cheirogaleus major | reverse complement strand
TGGGATTGTTTAATTTTTTCTTGCTGATTTGTTTAAGTTCTTTGTTGATTCTGGTTACCAGTACTTTATCAGATGTATAGTATACAAATATTCTCCCATTCTATAGGTTGTCTGTTCACTCTATTGATTGTTTTCTTGGCTGTACAGAAGCTTTTTAATTTAATCAAGTCCCATTTGTTAATTTTTGTTATTGCTATGATTGCCTTTGAGGACTTCTTCATAAATTCTTTGCCCAGGCCATTATCTAGAAGAATTTTTCCAACACTTTATTCTAGAATTCTTATAGTTTCAGGTCTTAGGTTTAAGTCTGTTATCCATCATGAGTTAATTTTTGTGAGTGGTGAGAGGTGCTGATCCTAATTCAGTCTTCTACATGTGGCTATCCAATTTTCCCAGCACCATTTATTGAATAGGGATTCTATTCCCCAGTGTATATTTTTGTATGCTTTGTCAAAGATCAGATGGCAATATGAGGCTAGTTTTATATCTAGGGTCTCTGTTCTGATCCATAGGCCTAGGTCTCTGTTTTCGTGCCAGTACCATGCTAGTTTGGTTACTATATAGCCTTGTAGTATAGCTTGAAGTCTGATAAAGTGATGCCTTCCAATTCATTCTTATTACTCGAGTTTGCTTTGGCTATTCGGGGTCTTTTCTGGTTTCATACGAAGCAAAGAACTATTTTTCCTAGATCTGCGAAGAATGACGGTATTTTAAGGGGGATTGCATTGAATCTGTAGATCCCTTTGGGTAATATAGACATTTTAACAATGTTGATTCTGCCAATCCATGAGCATGATATGCTTTTCCATCTGTTTACGTCCTCTGCAATTTCCTTCCTCAGTGTTTCTTAGTTCTTCCTGTAAAGGTCTTTCACCTCCTTAGTTAAATATATTCCTAGGTATTTTATTTTCTTTGTTGCTATTATGAAAGGTATTGAGTCTTTGATTTGATTCTCAGCTTGACTGTTGTTGGCATATATAAATGCTACTGATTTGTGTACATTAATTTTGTGACCTGAAACTTTACTGAATTTGTTTATCAATTCCAGTAGTTTCTTGGAAGAATCTTTGGAGTTTTCCAGATATAAGATCATATCATCAGCAAACAGTGATAGTTTGACCTCTTTTTTCCCCATTTGGATACCCTTGATTTCCTTCTCTTGTCTGATTGCTGTGGCTAGGACTTCTAGCAATATGTTGAATAGAAGTAGTGATAGTTGGCAACCTTGTCTTGTTCTAGTTCTAAGTGGGAATGCTTTCAATCTTTCCCCATTCAGTATGATGTTGGCTGTGGGTTTGTCATATATGGCTTTTATCATTTTGAGGTAAGTTCCATCTATGCTTATTTTCTTAAGCATTCTTATCATAAAAGGATGCTGGATTTTGTTTAATACTTTTTATGCATCCATTGAGAGGATCAGGTGGTCTTTGTTTTTGCTCCTATTTATATGGTGAATTATATTAATAGATTTGTGTATGTTGAACCACCCTTCCATCTCTGGTATGAATCTCACTTGGTTGTGGTGGATTATTTTTTTGATGTGCAGCTGAATTCAGTTTGCTAGAATTTTACTAAGAATTTTTGCATCTATATTCATAAGGGATATTAGTCTGTAATTTTCTTTTTTGTGTGTATCCTTTCCTGGCTCTGGTATCAAGGTGATATTGGCTTCATAAAATGAGTTGGGGAGGATTCCTGTTTTCTCAATATTATGGAATAATTTCTGCAGTATAGGTGCCAGTTATTCTTTGAAAGTCTGGTAAAATATGGCTGTGAAACCATCTGGTCTGGGACTTTTTTTGTTGGAAGATTTTTTATTGCTACTTCAATTTTGATACTTGTTATTGGCCTGTTCAAAAAAATTATTTCCTCCTGATTGAGCCTAGGCAGGCCGTGTGCTTCCAAGAATTTATCCATTTCTTCCATGTTTTCAAGTTTATGTGCATAGAGATTTTTTATAGTATTCTGACATGGTATTTTGTATTTATGTGGTATCAGTTGTCATTTCTCCTTTTTATTTCTGATTGAACTTATTAGAGTCCTTTCATTTCTGCTTCTGGTTAATCTAGCCAGAGGCTTGTCAATTTTGGTTGTTGTTTCAAAGAACCAACATTTTGTTTCATTAATCTTCTATATAATTGTTTTGGCATTGATTTTTATTTTTTAGCTGTGTTCTGATCCTGGTTATTTCTTTTCTTCTGCCTTGTTTGGGATTGGTTTGTCTTCTTTGTCCAGTTCCTTGAGATGATTCATAAATTGTTGATTTATAATTTGTCTGTCTTTTGGATGTAGGCATTTTGGGATATGAATTTTCCTCTCAGGACTGCTTTAGATGCATCCCATAGATTTTGCTAACATGTGTCCCCTTTACCATTTAGTTTAAAAAATCTTTTGATTTTCTTCTTAATTTCCTCCTTAACCCAGCTATCATTCAGCAGTAGGTTGTTTAGTTTCCATGACTTTGTGTGTAGATGATTGTTTCTGTTGGAATTGATTTCTAATTTTATTCCATTGTGGTCTGAGAAGATCCATGGTATAATTTCTACTTTTTTAGACATGTTTTGTGGCCTAGGATGTAACCAACCTTAGAGAATGTTCCATGAGCTGATGAGAAGTACATACACTTAGTGGTTTTGAGGTAGAATGTTCTATATGTGTCTGTTACGCTCATTTGTTCTAGAGTTCTATTCAAGTCCATTGTTTCTTTGTTTATCTTCTGTTTGGAGGATCTGTCTCATTGTGTCAATGGGGTGTTGAAATCCCTGGCTATTACAGTGCTGCTATTTTTCATTTTGTTTAGATCGAGTAAGATTTGTTTTATGAACCTGGGAACTCCTCTGTTAGGTGTGTAAATATTTAGAATTGTTATGTCTTCTTATTGAGTGGTTCCCTTTACCATGATGTAATGACCATCTTTATCTTTCTTTACTTTTGTTGATTTGAGGTCTATGTTATCGGATATGAGAACAGCTACACCAGCTTTCTTTTGTTTTCCATTTGTATGGGATATTGTTTTCCATCCCTTCACCCTGATTCTGAATGAGTCCTTGTGGGTTAGATGTGTTTCCTGAAGACAGCAGATACTTGGCTTGTGTGTGTGTGTGTGTGTGTGTGTGTGTGTTTATTCATTCAGCCAGCCTATGTCTCTTCAGTGGAGAGTTCAAGCCATTCACATTCATTGAAAGAATTGATAAGTGGGGTGGATTTCTGTTCATCTTGTTGAGTAGAACTTTATTGCTCTGTTTTGCCTCTTGAGCCATTGTTGTACCTGGGCTCTGACTTTTAGCTTTTGGGTGGTTTTACACTGGTGGGTTTCCGTTATGTTGATCTGTGTGTAATGCAATTCTGAATACTTGAGTAATTCTTGCAGGGCAAGTCTGGTCTTGACAAATCCCCTTGGTGTTTGCTTGTCTGAGAATGTCTTTATTTCTGCCTCATATAAGAAACTTAGTTTTACAGGATAAAAAATTCTAAGATGGCCATTATTCTGTTTGGGAAGACTGAGAATGGGGTCCTAATTCCTTCTGGCTTGCAAGGTCTCAGTTGAGAAGTCTGTGATTAGTCTGATAGTTTTTCCTTTGTAAGTTACCTGATATTTTTGCCTTGCAGCTTGTAGGAGTGTCTCTTTTGTGTTTACTTTGGCAAATCTAATGACTGTGCATTGTGGTGATTGCCTTTTTGTGATGAATTTCCCAGGAGTCCTTTGAACTTCTTGTATCTGGATATCTAGATTTCTAGCAAGGCCAGGGAAATTTTCCTTGATTAGTCCCTTGAATAGATTTTCCAACCCTTGTATATTTTCTTCTTTGCCTCAGGGATGCCTATGATTCTTATGTTCAGCCTTTTTACATAATCCCACATTTCTTGTAGGCTTTGCTCATTCCTCTTATTTCTCTGTTCTTTCTCTTCAACTGACTTGTTTAGCTCAAAAGTGTTCAAGCTCTGAGATCCTTTCACCCTGAGATCCTTTTTTCTGCCTGATTTAGCCTAATCTTAAAGCTTTCCACTATTTTCTAAACCCTTGAATGAATTTTTCATTTCCAAAAGTTCTGTTTGGTTTTTCTTTAATAATTTGATTTCTTTAGAGAATTTTTCATTCATTCCTATATTGTTTTTGTGACTTCTTTTTATTGGGTTTCTATTTTCTCTTGTATTTCATTGAGCTTCCTAATAATCCATATTCAAAATTCTTCATCTGTCTTTCTAATCTTTTGATTTAGGTTGGTTTCCACTGATAAGGAGTTATTGTTTTCTTTTGGGGGTGTCCTTTCTCTTTGATTTTTCATATTTTTATAGTTCTTTCACTGGTTCCTTCTCATCAGTCCTCTTAATTGAGAGCTAAGGGTGCTAGGGCTGGCTTATGGACCTGTCTCTGAGCCCCTGAAGATCAGTCCTTGACCATGTCAGGGAGAGGAGTGCTGTTCCTGAATTGTGTTTGAGATGCTTTAGCAGGTTTGATGAACCTCTGGTGTTACGCAGCTGTAGGGGCTCCACTCTCAATGGTGGATTCAGCTGGGAATGCACCCCCATGACAGAGAAACAGGCTTCTTGGCACCAAGAATTCTCATGGTTGCTATGGGGAGGAGGGGCCATTGGTCTCATTGCACCACTCTTGTGACCTACTGGCACCAGGTCCTGCCCAGCTGTCCAAGTCACCAGCAGGTGATCCCACAAAACACCGCTGCAGTGGCTTCACTCTCAGTAGAAGGCTTAGCTGGGGACACGCCCCCACCTCAGAGAAACAGGCTTCTCAGGACACAGCACTCTCATGGTTGCTGTAAGAGGAGGGGTCACAGCTACAAGCCATCTTGAGCTAAAATTACCTTTCTGTAATTCCAGGAATGAAGGAGGTGCAGGGGAGGCTTTTAGGTGTAAGAATGCTGGCTCTGTGTTCTCTCATGGCACTCTCCTGGGGGGTGAGAGATCTGTGTCACACTGCGCACTAGAGTCATGTACATGGGGGAGTCCCTCTGTTACCCTTTCACTGGGCTCTGGGCCTCTCTGTATTTGGTCCTAGAGTCACCCACGTGGGGGAGAGGAGCCTCTGTTACCCTTTCACTGAGCTCTGGAACTCTGTGCATTTGGTCCATGCTGCTGTCCTCTCTTCCTCTGTCTCAGCTTTACAGCCCTTCTTGGTGGAGGCCCTGGAGGCCTCTGCTGTCTCTCCCTGTGATTTACACTCAAGCTGCAATTTTTCTCCACTCTCGTCAGTCCAATCTTCTACCCTTTAGCCAGAAACAGTCTGACCATGTAGGTCTCTAGTCGGCCATTTTGGCTTTTTTGCATCTTGGCATTTTTTTTTTTTATGTTTGTTATTTCCTTTTTCCTATTTTTGGATTTAATTTGCTTTTTTTTTTCTTTTCTAACATCTTATGGTCGAAGTTTAGATCTTTTCTTAGCTGTATCCTACTAATTTTGGTATGTTGTGTTTTTATTGTTATTTAGTTCAAAATACTTTTAATCCCTCTTCTGATTTCTTATTTGACCCACGGGTTATTTAAAAGTGTGTTGTGTAACTTCCAAATATTTGGGGATTTTCCAGATTCTTCTGTTGTTGACGTCTTATTAAGTTCTGGGCAGAACATAAACTTTATGAGATTTCAATTCTTTGAAATTTGTTGAGGCTTGTTCTTTGGCCTGGCACATGGTCTGTCTTGGCTAATGTTCCATGTACACTTGAAAAGAATGTTTATTCTGTTGCTATTGTATAGACATATTTACAACAATTAGTCAAGTTGGTAAGTTGTGTCATTCACTCTTCAGTAAATAGTGTTAGTGAGTATCTGTTTACTTGTTCTATAAATTATTAGGAAAGAAGTGCAGAAATTTCCAACTATAATTGTTAATTTGCCTATGCTTTTCTGGGGTCCATCAGTTTTTGCTTCATTTATTGTATACATAAACATTTCAGATTGTTATGTCTTTATGAGGAATTGACCCTCTGTCAGTATGAAATGTCCTTCTTCATCCCTGCTAATAATCCCTTTTCTGAAGTCTATTTTCTCTGATGTTTATATCACCAGTCTTGCTTTATTTTGATTATTATTTGCATAGAATATCCATTTTCATCCTTTTTCTTCTACCTGTATTTGTCACTTAAAGTGGGTTTCTTGTAGATCATAAACAGTTTTTTCTTTCTTTTTTTTATCTTACAAGTTCTATCTTTTGATTAGAGTATAGACCATTACATGTTATATAATTTTCAATGTGATTGAGTTTAAATTTACCATCTTCTTATTTTTTCGATTTATATCATCCCTTTTTGATTTTCTTTCTTCAATTCCAATTTTATTTTAAATTAGATGTAGATAGATATAGATTTTACTATTCTATTTATGAATGTATACACTAATGGCTGATAAGCTATACTCTTTTGTTTTATTATTTTAAAGAGGTTATTTGAAGATTTACAATATTTAAGTTTAACTTCTCACAATCCATATAGAAATAATATCATGCCACTTCATATATAATGTATAATTCTTAGAATATTATATTTCTATTTTTGTCTGCCATCCTTTGTGCAATTATTGTAAAAGCATTTTGTTTCTCATATAATTTTAACCACAAAATACATTTTTACTTTTTGCCTTAAGTATTTAATTATCTTTTAAAGAAATTTTTAAAGGAGGCAAAAATTGTATATTTACTCATATTTATCAATGTCAACACTCTCCATTCTTTTGTAAAGATCCAAATTTCAATGTGATCATAGGGTTCATATTACTGCGATTTAAATGACTTGATTTAAATAATTATTGTAATGTAAGTTCCTTGAAAGGGAATTCTTACAACTCGTGTTGTGTGGAAAAGGTTTTATTTTACTTCTATTTTCAAATAATTATTTCCCATAATATGCAATTATAGGATATAGAATTTGTTTATTATCTATTGATAATAAATCCCTCACCCTTTAAAATATCATTTCTTTGTCTTCTGGTCTGCTAGTTTTTGACAAGAAGTCTGCCATCATTTTAACTTTGTTCCTTTGTACTTATGTCCATTTTCTCTCTCTGCTCTCAAGAATTTTTCTATCACTGTTTTTTAGCTATTTTGTTATGATGTTTCATCATTTAGTGTATGTGCGTGTTTATCCTACTTAGGGTATGTTGAGCTTCTTAGATCTCTGACTGTATAATTTTCATCAAACTTGGAAACATTTCAGATATTATTTCTTCAAATGCTTTTATCTCTTCTCTTTTAGGGATTTCAATTACCATTATGTTGGAAGACTTCGTATTTTTCCACAAGTCATTGAATTTAAATTCATTTTTTCTCAGTATTTTCCCTCTCTATGCTTCATTTTGGATAAATCTGTTGCTGTATCTACAGGTTCATGGATCTTAAAGGAAATATTAAAGGAAACCCGAAATATGGCTGACCTAAAGAAGCAGACTCAAGTCCTCTCTGACCCTCCCCCATTTCTCCGTCTTCTCTCTCCCAAAGCACAGGATGAAACTCTTCTCTGATGTTCCCTTATCTATCTAGAAACTGGGCCTGCCAAAGAGGAACACAATTGTCTTCCCTGAAATTTCATTAATCAGAGAAGATTAAAACTCCCATCACAGAGGAAGAAACTGACAATGAAATACCAGATGGACTTCCTCCCAAACCATTGTCTGCTCCGTGTCCCATTCAATTTCCAAAGAAAATTATTTACTAGCCATTGTCTGAACATTAAGCCCATTCATTTCCCCATGAAAATCATTGACTACCCCTCAAATTACCACATTTTCCCTCTCTCCTATTCCCCTAGGAAGAGGGGTGTATATGCATCTGTACCCCATGGGTTACTGAGTAATCACTCTCCAGCTATTCCCCTGCGCTGCACACATTAAAATAAATTTTGTATTCTCTTTTCTCCTATTAATTTGCTTTTTGTCAGCCTATTTTCTGCGACCCTTCCGAGGGTGAGGGGGACGGCTTTGGTGCCGTGAGCAGGGTGACCAACACTGCTCTGCTCTTCTGGAAGCCACAGTCAAGGGGACCCGGGACCTGACACACTGGCGTAGGGTAAGAAATCCTTACCAACCAGGCTCCCAGTCTCTCTCTGTGGAATCTGATTGAGCAGATGGTAAAAAGTACTGTTTGTCTCTTTGTCTTTTCCAAATTTACAATTAACGGGAGAAAAGCATTTGTATGACCAGTCTTAGGTATAGCAACCCTGGTGTATTTTGGGTATGAATATTCATATTGTCTGTTCCTTCTCCTCCCAGAAATAGTGTTTGTTTTTCCTTTGTCTTTGTCTTCCTGTGTCGCTTTGCCATAAAGAGGGGTACCACAGGGTAGAACACAGGCCTCAGACCCCCCCTAAGCCCATGTTGGAGCTGGTCTCCACAGGCTGGTAAGTGGCATGTGCTCAGCAGATCACTGGTGTCTATTTAGACAAATGGTGCTGTGGGTCTCAGAAATAAAACCCGGATGAGGTTGCCCTCTCATCTCATTTTATGGTAAGAGCTTGACTTGTGACCAAGGGCTGGCGCTCTCTCTTGGTCTCTGCCGTCCAGGGGCTGTGATTTTCAGGTCATGTCTGGTGACCAGGCTGAAAGTAACCTGGTCAAGACACATGAAATTTTAGGCAGCACATGCTCTTTGCTCTGAACACACTGAGCTCCGAGGGCAGATTGTCTTGATAAGGAGTCTCAGCCATAAGGGGCTTTGTTGCCCGGTTGCTGCTGGCAAAGCCCAATCCCAGAAGTGCCTGCCTGGGGTGGCAGGTTGGTGGGTCTAGGACGGGAGGCACCCCCAGGTGTCCACATGCCCACGTGCTTGAGAGGAGACCAGATACACCATTCGCACAAACCGCCCATGGCAACAAAGATCTTTTGCTGTCTTAGCTTATCTCTGGGAACGAATTTTTGAGGATCATGGGGCTGCTTCTTCTATATCCTTTCCAGAAATGGCTCTTGCTTATATGGCTTTTAAAAACTTATTTTAAGCCTAGAAAATCACCTCCTGATCTTTCCATAAAGAAGCTTGTTGGATTGAGTTGCTATTGAAGTGAGCCCCACCGTTAGAAATTCTAATCTTCAGTGGCCAGATGATAGATGTTATGAATTAGAAAGACTATTTGGAAAAGATAAGCAATTGCCTTATTTGTGTCTATGAGAGAATCAAGTTAAAAGAAAGACATGTAATAATGTCATGGATGGTCTTAAAAGTTCTTTCAAGAACATTAAAGAACAGAAATTTGATCTAAAAAAAAAAAGTTGTAATCTTTTGAACACTCTGAATTTCCTGCAGCATTTGCAAAAAAGTAAACAAACAAACAAAAAATCCCTCCAGCCTCTGGACTGGTGGTTATCATTCCACGTAAGCACCACTGCTCCCAGGGTTGATTTGGTTCTCTAGTAGGGGAACCATCCCCTTGGAAATGTAAACACTTTAACTCAAGGGGAAAATATTTTAAAAAATTACTTTGGATTATTTGTTTTGAATTTATATTTGTATGACTCGTAACCTTTGAGGTGCCCGTTTATTTGTAATCCTTTCTTCTCATAAACAGTTTTTGATTTTCTGTTGTCTTACTGTCTCTTTTAACTTTCCATGTGTGGGGCACACAGATTTGCATGCGGCATTTGTATGAGGATGGCTGGCTGGGAAATTGGGACTCTAGAGGATATGGCCAGACAGAGAGGTGGGTTGTACCCCATTTGCGACTCGTGCAACTTTCCTTTCTTTAAGTTGTCATCGGCAGTGGTCTGTGTCTTGGAAGGGTTGCAGCTTTTACTCCCTCTTTGGAGATCCTGGTTGAAGCCATGAAGGGGCTTCTTGGTTTTAGTCTCCTGTGGGCTTATTTGGTTTGGTTCTGAGTCATTCGTTCAGGTACACTTCTGGTCTAAAACGTCGGTTTGTATCTGGAGTGTGACAGCAACTCTTTGTCTGTTTATCCTGCACCCTCTGCTGGGTGGGAGACACGTGTCTCCCGCCATCACTGGGAACCAAAGCCGGGAGTAAGGATGGCAGGCCCCTCCCAGGCGGCAAGAGCAAGGTGCCGCCCCTGCTGTCACCGCCACCCCTGCCATCCTCCCAGCTCCAGCAAAAGGCTGGCTGCTTGCACAGCAGAAAGTCTGCTGCCTGCATATTGAAAAGGATTTTTGTTTTTACAGAGTTCTGGGGTCAAAAGTCAGGTTAATTAAAAGCATATATTCGTTGTTCTCTATTAAACCCTATTTCTCCCAAGGGAACTTCTTAGCCAACTAGACCCCTTATTCTCGAACCCCTGCTACCTAGAACTTCACCGGCCTTTTGGGAAACTTAGTACCTCCTCAAACTGGCTCTTCTGAGGAGTCACTTGCTTCCATCCCTCCTTCCTTTTGCCACTTTCGCTCGTCCACCCAGCTCCCTTTAACCCGCTACCTCCCCCACTCGGTGATCAATAGACAAAAATTACTAAAAGGAAGCACCAGAGTTTTGGCTATCACATTAAAACATCTAAAGGGGACTTTTAGCAACACTTAGAACACTTGAGGGACACAGAAAAGGCGCACTGACCTTTCGGCGCTCCCCATCTTCCTACGAGCCCCAAGAGTCATGGGCAGGTTCCTCTCAGGTCTCAAGCTCCGCTCTGTTTTGCATTGAATTTCCTGATCTCCTTGACTTTTACGTACATAGCATGTGTACTTGCATGTGTTGTATGTTGCGTCTACATGTATGTATATGTCTGTATGTGCGTTTGTATATTGGCCACATGGTACCAAATTGATTTAAAAATAAACACTCATAAATTACATAAAGAAGCCCAAATACTTTTCAAGTTTATATGACTTTAATGACTCTTTGGTGAATAAAGCTAGTTTTAAAATAGTTGGTAAAGTAAAATAGGAATGTCTTCATAATTGGCAACATTAATTCAAACATATTTGCCTGGGTGTACTGGTCAGACAGATGTATGCTGTCTCTTTCGGATGTTTTAAGGTTATCAAACTGTTGCTTCTGTGATATTTTTGATACTTGCTTGATTTGTCTGTGAGGGAAAGCAGTGAAGACTGGCACTGGGCTCCCCCGAAGGCTTACACACATCTGGCTGTGAGCTCGTAGCTTTGGTTTTGAGCTTCTGGATTCTGGGATCTGGACAGGTGGCCTTGGTGAGGCCTCCAGTCATTGTCTTCAGAGCTCTGTCCTCTGTCCTGGGCTCTGCACCTGGCACATAAATCCAGGACCCAGATGGGCCCTTCCCTTCATAGCCTTCCTGGATACCACACAGGTACCCAGGACCCAGAATGACTGGAGAAGAAACACTGGGAAGGGTACCTGTGTCTAGTATCTCAAAGGCATTAGCCAGTCTTCAGGTTAGCCTGGTTTTGCTTTTTTTAAAAAAAAATAACTTCAAAGGCTAGCTTTATTTTCTATAAGCAGTTCCGATAGGATTGCTGAGAACAAATAAATCAGGTAAATGTAAATGAAATAAACATTAATAAACTAGCCATAGTTTCAAAAATCTTTTCAGTATTTTCAAATCTTAAAGTCGTGTTATATTAAGTAATAATCATAAAATGTCTGAGTCACTAAAACACTAAAACATTAATTAGTAAATATAAGTTCAAGTTTATATACATTGACATCTTGTTTTCATATGGTTTAAAAAACCTAAATATATTTGGATCTGTTAATAAACATAAAAAATTGAGAAAGCATATCTTTCTAAAAAATTATGAAATACTTTTCATCTATCAATACTAATATCAAAGAATTAAAATTACTTAGTTCCTAGATATTTTTACTGGAAATTAGGCTTACTAAGAGTTAAAATTTTAATTAATATATGTAATTAAAACTCAAAGTAAGGGAAACAATTCTATGTACAGAGTAAATGAAATTTCAGAGTGTTCCTCTCTGGCAGGTCCAGTTTCTAGGTAGATAAGCGAACATCAGAGAACAATTTCCTGCGCTTTGGGAGAGAAAGAAGATTGAGAAACTGGGAGAGGTAGGAGAGAACTTGAGCCTGTTTCTTTTAGTTCAGTTATATTTTGGGGTGAAATATTCTGGTTTCCTCCAGTCCTTCATTTGAAACTTTATTTTCAGGAAGTTTCACATATTAAAGTAGGGTTGGTAGCTCTAGGGAGAGAAATTGGGTTAGTAATTGAGTGACAAGGGATCTGTAAAGGGAGAAAGGAACACAGATTAGGATGAGAATAAATATGTAGAAAATAACAAGTCTAAGCATTTTTTTTTGAACATCCAATTAAATCAGTCTCTTATTTCTGGAAATAGGCCAGTCCAATTAAACATGTGCTTTTCATTCTAGAAGATGGTGTTACAGATGGGTTCTCTGACTAGGCCTCTATCTGTGATGTAGGCAAACAGAGCTTTACTAAGAGGAGTTTCTATGGAAACAGAAAAAAAAAGGTTAATGGCTGGGGAGTTTATAAACTAGTTTCTTTAGAGTCTGCAGGGCAGTCAGTTGAGAAGATTTGTGACAATCTGACAGAATTTTTTAGTTTGCAGTTTGTGCGTGCAATGTGTGTCCAAATATAAGCTGTTACAGTGATTTTTTTCCTTCAAAGCCAAGTTGACCAGCCTCAGCCTCAGCCTCAGGAAAAAGGTAGTTTTAATTTCTGGTGATTCCAAGTCAGAGGGTCCAGGAAAAATGGGAAACATTTGTCTGGAGAGTTGCAGCCAGATACTAGAAGAAACTAAAAATTCAGGATTCAGTCAAGATAATAAAAAGCTCAAAAACAAACGGACAGGACCACAGTCTAATTGTAGGTGTCCTATCACTTTTTTCTCTTTCTAGTCCTACAATTTCTACCAAAGATAATCATGATTAGACTAATTCATTCACAAAGTAAGTTTAGTCTTTGGTCTGATTATTTACATAAGTTTCTTACAAATGGTGATTAACCATGTAGGCTCTTTTTAAGTTGGTTTTCCTGGGATTTTTCCATAAGGAATCTCAGATTAGACTTTTTTAAAAGCCTCCCAAGGGGAGGAAGCCAAGCCAAGGGTTTGACTCAACTTCAGACTTTGTAATACTTGTATAAACAGAGTACCTCGTTTCTTGAGATCTCTCAAATGTTAATATCTTGAGGTTTGTGGGCCTTTCATAAAGTAGCATTCTTTACTTACCACAAGCTCAAGAACCTTGTAAGAGAACCATGGAGACAAAGCACCAGCCTAGTCTCTCTAAGGGGTTTTTTATTGGCTCTATAAAAGTCAACCTCAGTGCCTTAATGCAATCTGGTCATATCTGAAATTACTAGATTCCAGTCAAGGCCTTAGTAACGTAGCCAGTGTCTCCAATTGTGTTCAGTTACAAAACAGAACAGAGTCTTTGTGAACTTATGCAAATAACTATATTGCTGTAAAATAACAATACCCATGAAGAATTTCCAAATGCTGGAGGGATCAGGTAGAGAGAAAGGTAAATGTTACAATTTTGCTCACAAAGGTATACTTTATAGCTTTATGTTGTAAAGCTATAGATAACTTAAGAGGAAAAAATTTTCTTAACACTGGAAAACAAAACATAAGATGAATCGGCAATGTTTCAAACAAGAAAGTCATAAAAAAATATCATTTCAGTCCTTCATCAGTTCGGTCCTATGTGATTAATTCTTGTTCCACTTCATGTTAGGTTAGCAATTTTTTGAGTCTAGGTATTTTTGTTGTTGTTGTTTGTTTTAATTAGAGTTCTGGAATTTTTACCTAATTCAATGGTATGGTCTCAAAATTCTCTGAAATTTGTATATAAGAGTACTTATTGCGGTGTTTTCCATGAATCTCCCTCGAAGACACAACATTTTAGGATTTGCAAAGAACTTCAGGAAAAAAAGCATCATAATACAGCAATTCACTATGGACAAGAAGACTTAAAATGGCCATGATTAAAGATGCAAGTGAAAGACCTTATGACAATCTCTGCAGCTGTTTTCTGGGTAGTTCCCTCCTCTTTGGAGACATTCCCTGCAGCTTCTTGTAGGCTCAGCCTCCCTGAACTCGGGTCTCTGTGTCTCCAAGTCACTGAGGCCACTGGGCTCCGTTTGGGTTGCTGCTTCTGCACCCATGGTCTGGAAGATGCCGCTAGGCAGAAAGTCGGGGCAATCATAAAACTTCTCTCTTTGTTTCTCTATTATGAGGGATCATAGTACTGTGCTGTCTACTGTTGAATGTCCGAAAACAGCTGTCTAATCTATTTGTCCAGTTTCTAAGTTGTTTACTGTGAGAAGGGAGGTCTGAGCCTCATCATTCCCTCGTGGCCAGAGGTGAGATGCTCATTATTTTTTAAACTTCCTTTCTTTCAATAGTTATTTCTTCCTTGTCATTTATTTGTTTGTATTTGTGTATTCTCCCTTTTTTTTCCTTAAATAGGTTTGTCTACTTTGTTGGTGTTTTTCAATGAACTAGGTTTGAATTTATTACATATCTACTATTTTTTTAAATTTCTAACTCCTTAATTGTTGCTTTTGTCTATATTATCTCTTTTCTTTTGCTTTCTTTGAGTTTGCTTTTTAAAAACTCTTTCATTTGGAACAAACACTCTTTAAATTTTTAATGTTCTATTTAAAATTTTTACTGAGTCTAGGACTATACTTCATACAACGAGCATATCATGAATAAATGTGTTAAGAGAGCAATGCTTTTGGTGACATCTAAATAATAGTTTCATGCATTACTTTTTACAATAATGGCTTTATTGAGATATAATTCACATATCACAAAATGTATCTTTTTAAAATGTACAGTTCAGTGGGTTTTAGTGTACTCAGAGTTGTACATCCTCATCACTCTCTCATCCTGGAACATTTTCATCACCCCAAAAAGAAAAACTGTTCCCATTAGCAGACTCTCCCCATCTCTCCCCTAAGTCCCTAGCAACCACTCATCTGTTTTCTATCTTCACAGAATTGCCTGTTATGGATGTGTAGTATAAGTAGAATCATACAATTTGTGATATTTTGTGACTGGTTCCTTTCACTTAACATACTGTTTTCAAGAGTACGTTCAGCATGTATCTATACTTCCTGTTTACAGTGAATGGTAGACCACGTTTGGTTTATCCATCATCAATTGATGCTTTTCCATTCTCTGGCTATTATGAATAATAATAGCTATATTATTGCTGCTATAAACATTTGTGTACACATTTTTGTGTGGACATATGTTTTCAATACTCATGGAGTAGAATTGCTGAGTCATACAGTAACTTTATATTGAACTTTGTGAGGAATTGCCAAACTGTTTTCCAAGGCATCTGCGTTATTTTAAATTCCCACCAGCAATGAATGATGGATCCAGTCTCTCCGCATCTTTGCCAACACTAGTTATTGCCTTTTTTCTTTTTTACTTTGCCACCCTAAGCGGGTGCGACATGTATCAGATTGTGGTTTTGATTTGCATTTCTTGCAATACTAATGATGTTGAGCATCTTTTCCTGCGCTTACTGACCATTTGTATATCTTACATTTCATCGTACATTTTTAGCTCTTCCATTTGTGCCTAGGATCCACTTTGGGTTAATTTTTGTGTATGTTATGAGGCAGGGCCCCAACTTCATTCTTTTGTATATAGGTATCCAGTTGTTCCAGCACCATTTGTTGAAAAGCCAGGCGTTATTTTTGCCAAGAGAGAAAAAGCTCTTCTAATATATAAATGAATGACTTTGTAATTTTATAAAATCATAGGACAGTACCTGTAGAATTCTGCTTAGAGGTAACTTAGTCCAAATGCCCTCAAACTAATCATTTGGTTTACCCAAGCCCCTTCCTGCATCAATTCTGTGCCTAACTCATGCACCCAGACCCTATACCAACCCAGAAACTGTGCAGCTGTTTCTTCACTGTGTTGGTGGTAAGAATCCCCCTCTCCTTTTTCTCTCCACATACTTGTATTTCCACTCAGAGACCGAAACTCTCAAGAAACTAGTGAATGTGGGCAGTTGTGGTGTGAAGGGTTTGGAGAGAGATTGTTGATGACGCATTTCATTTGAGAAAATAAATTCCGGTGAGGGAAGATGAAGGTATAAGGAGCCCTAGAGTTAGTTCAAGAATGACTTGTGAGTTTTAAAATATCCTTCATTGGTACAGGGTCCTAAGAAATCCGTGGTGTGAAGGAAGACCCTCTCCTGTACAGCAAAGCCACCATGGATGAAGGCCATCTAGACCTGGGATCGTGGGCCAAGGTGTTCCATCCATCACTAACCTTGTTTAGTGTAGCAGATTTTTCACCAGCTCACTCAACTGCCATTCCTACTTCCTGTTAGTGATCCTTCCAGTACAACAGACTCATGGAAACTATAAGCCCCACATACCAGAGCCAGGATTTTGGATGTGGATTAGACTCTGCCAAGCAGGTGTCCAGGTGAGAGTAGGAGGAGATAAGCAACGGGAGGTAGTGGCCCTGCTCATGCTCAGGGAAGTTAGAGATCTTCCCAAGCAATAGACATGTTGGTTCTCCTGGAACAGTTCTGGCAGTTTGGGAACTCTGAGTTCCAGAATCTTAGGTCCTGAGCAGAAGGTGATGGCAACACTGGTGTTTCCACTAGAGGAGTTCCACGTATGGTTGGGCATTTCCCTTGATCGCCATTGTTTCCAATTGTGTATCAATCAAATCCTACTCTTGGGCTCTCACGGAGGTTCTATAAGGTCCATCAGACCAGCTGATAGATCGCTTTCTTGTTCGAGTAACTGGAGTGCATTCTGTTGTCTGCCACTATGAACCGTAACCAGTGATCTCACCAACAATGATAGTTAACACACTGTAATGGAGGTCATTGTCAAGTCTAGGTAAATGGTTCTTCTAAAAGTAAATGAAAAGGAAAAACATCAATATGCTGCTAATTGGAATAAAAAATTAAAAAACATTGAAAGAAACAACAACCCTGATGACTCAGAAGAGGATGAAGAGACTTTTGGACATGATTTACTACCCAAACCAGGAATAATAAATTACTTAGGAAACTGAGGATGATTTACTAGATTAACTGGAAATAAATTGTTCTGGAAACAGTTTTCCATCCCTAACAAAATACACAAAGACAGTGACTCTATGAAACAAGATCAGAAAACCACAACCTAAGAACAGGCTGTGATGAAAGGGGAAAGAGGGTGAGCATCAAAGACAGAACAGCGTCAGGCCACGTGCTGCGTGAGGAGACAGCTCTTCATCCACACCACAAGTCTCTGGCCCAGTGAGTGTGACTTGATAGCAATTTTGACGTCTGAGAGCTTTGAGGAGAGATTAAAACCTGTGAAACATGGCGGGGCGCTCACTCCCTGGGTCTGACGTGGTGTGTGCTGGCCCGGGAGGTTCTGTGCGTGGTGGCACCTCCCGTGGGTGCCCGTAGGAGCTCACGCCTGATCTCTGCTCCCACAGGGAGCCTGAAGACACTGAAAAGGAAGAGCAGGCCACTCCTGCAAAGGCTGTGACCCCTGAGGAATTCTGGGGAGAAGGGACTGTTCCAGCTGCTGTGACGGCCACCGCTCAACGTGAGGTCGTGGACCAGGCTGAAGGTGACGATGCTGGCGCCTGCTGGGTCCCTGTGCAGGACTGCGGAATGCTCTGCAGCTCTTACCACACAGGCCACCGCATGGGTGGGAACAGCCACCTCGTGAGTGGTCTTAACCAGTCCACAGGCTCTTACCCAGAAAACAGAAATGTGATGCATGGAAAGTTAACATCAACTACAAAAAAAACCCAGTAAGATGAGCCAAGACCACAAGAGAAGGAGATAAACAGGGTCAGTGAGATAAGAAAGGATTCCGAGGAAACTACAGTTGCAACAAGATAAATGTGCTTTGGAGGAGGCAGAGAACACAGTCAGATTTGATGTCATGCAATATTTGGTTCTTTAAAAAACATAATAAACTCCAGTTAAATATAATCAAGGGAACAAGAAAAAATAAAGAATGAAATGAGAAGAGATAGAATAAATAAACTTCTGGCAAATATAATCAATAAAAAAAAATGAGCCGATTAGAAATAAGAAATTTCAAGGGAAGAAAGGAATTGGGGGAAGAAACATACAAGAATAGAAATATAGGCGACACGGCAACTGATTATAATGTTTGGACTCAAACAATATAAAAGTAAAAGATAATTGGGGAAACATAAACATTGAATGGATATTTGCTGGTATTAATCATTGTTACTGTTTTAGGTAGATAGTGACATTTTTATTATTTGTAGGGTCCCTGTATTTTCGGGATATATGCTGGAATATTTAAAGGTAAAATTATGACGATGGAATTTGTTCAAAATAATGGGAGAGGGAGAGGCAATGAGAGAGGAAGTGAAGAGAGGTATGGATGGAATAAAGTTGTCCATAAGTCGACCAAGGTTGAAGCTAGATGGGACAATAGGACTTTGTACTATTTTCTCTAATTTTATATAATAAAAAGTTTTAAAAATTAAAACTGAGGTGAGAACAAAAGTGACAAGAGATTATGATTATGCAAAAGATAATTAAAAATCTTAAAGGACAATTTTCTGGGCAGATTACCAAAATTGACATGAAAGACATTTAAAATGTGAATATATTACTAACCACAGAAGAAATTTAAAATACAATTAACATATCTAAAAAGTTTCTTTCAAACCTCGAAAGAATTAGTTTGTATCAACTACTCCAAAGCACTGAAAAAGATAAAAAGCCACACAGTCTATTTCATAAGCTTGATTAATCCTGGTTTCCACACCTAACAAAGCTAACACAGGAAAAGAAAACTATAAACCAGTTGTATTTAGGAGTAATTTAAAAATCCTAAATAAAGTAGCTGCAAAATAAATAGTATCTGAAAAGAATTTTCTATCATGATCAAGGAAAGCTTATCGTGAGAGTGCAAAAGTCTTCAATATTAGGAAATGCAACTTTATAATACTGTATGTCAGCAGTCTCCTCTTTTAATAGTGATTTAGAGGGCACTAAATAACACCTAAAACACATTCTCATATTTTTAAAAATTCTTAGGGAAAACTAGAACTAAAGGATACTTCTTTCACATCATAATTATATAGATAAAAGGCCAGAATCTTACTAAATGGTGAAACACTAAAAGTATTCCTATAAAAATGAGAAACAAGGCAAATGTGTCTGATCGAAGCATTACTATTAATATTTTGCGTTAAGAAGATCTGAGTCAAGTAATAAGATCTGAAATAGAAATACAAACTATTACTATTAGAAAGGAGGAGATTAAAAGTTTAGTATAAACTAACAATATGATTAGATAACCTAAACACCAAGGAAATCAACTCTAAAATGCTTAGCATTTAAAAGAAAGCTTAGTAAAGGGGCCAGATTAAAAAAATATAAATGTACAATAGTCAATAGCTTTTACATATACCATCATGAAACAAACAAAAAATATATTATCATCAGTGAAAAAGCCCAGTCTGATTCTTTTTTGTAGAGATTATATTAATATATATACATACACACACACATACATACATATACACACATGTGTATATATTCCCAGAAACATAAAAATAAAAATGATCATAAGTAAACCTAAGAGATGTTAATAGTAATTATTTTGTGAGATCAATTTTTATGTAATTTTTATTTTCTCTATGCTTTCATGTATATTATTTACAAGTATTACTTGTAAGTATTACTTTTGAGATCAGAAAATAAATTGAATTTGTTGAACTGACTTGAGTTTAAAACCAATCAACTAAAAAATAATAAATTTATTGGTGACATATAATTTTCAAGATTTCTGAACCAATCTGGGAATGAGAGCTTTTCTAAAACCTGGAGTAACACACAGGAACAAAGAATCCAAGGCAAAGTTCAAGTAGA
Source organism: Cheirogaleus major (assembly GCA_963574435.1). Taxonomy (NCBI): domain Eukaryota; kingdom Metazoa; phylum Chordata; class Mammalia; order Primates; family Cheirogaleidae; genus Cheirogaleus; species Cheirogaleus major. Next base: position 16,507 of record CAUYPO010049331.1, on the reverse strand, counting down.
TGAGCATGGAAATATTTCTCTAGCTTTCCCAAGCTGGCCAGTCTGCCTAGAAACTAATTTAAGAATATAAAGATGACATCATTGCAGGTGTTCTTTCAAAGTGGAACATAAATTTATAAAGCTTCTGGCTGACAAAATTGGAAGGGAGACAAGGTTTAAAAAGCCTTAGATATTCTCTTCGTCAATGCTCACCATCTTTATCGCCAAATAAAAGTATTTATATTTCTTCTTTCTGCCCCCTGGGCTCTGGTTCCTGGTTAAGAAATGTCTCATAAATTTTAGAAGAGGAGAAAAACATAAGGTGATAGGACAGAATGTTCTATTTTTTAAGACTATAAATATTTTAACTTCCAAAAGAGACCACCTATCATGAAAACTTCAGATCTTCCTATGCCTTATAAAATTAACTATAAAGTTTGTTATAGTTTCCAAAATCAAGTAGCATATGCCAGATGGGCTTAAAACTTTTGGAAATGAATACCCTGAATGTTTGCAAAATGTCAACTTACTGGAAAAGTCCTGTTGAAACCTAAAACTGAGAAGTAAGAGATGATGCCAATCAAAAAATTAAACGTCTAAACCTGGCTGAATTATTTTAACCAAATCAACAGGTTGTGCCACTGCACAGGAAGAGCTACTACTTTGTGCTGATAATCTAATAAATATTTAGTAAGGACCTGCTATTTACAAAGAATTGGGATGGGCGCTAAAGAGAGAATTGATAAAATATCTCAAAGGATTTAGAGGGTAACCAGGGAAAAAGACAAGTACAAAAATAAATAATAGAACTAAAAATTAACATGGAAAACCAAATAACCTAATTCTAAACATGGGCAAAACACTTGAACAGACACTTTGCAAAAGAAGATCTATGCATGGTCAGGAAGCACATGACAAGTTGCTCAACACTATGAGTCATCAGAGAAAAGGAAATTGAAACTACAGCAAGTAGTTCACATCCACTAGAATAGCTCAAATAAAAAGGATTGACAACACCAAATGTTGGCCAGGATGTAGAGCAACTGGAACTATCCAGTATGTTACTAGGGGAGAGTGAAATGATACAGCCATGTTGGAAATCTGGCAGTTCTTTTAAAGCTAAATATGCATCTACCCTGTGCCCCAGCAATTCCATTTCTAGATGCTTACCCAAGAGAAATGAAAACATACGTCTATAGAAAGACATATGCAAAATTTTTATAGCTGCTTTATTTTTAATAGTGCCCCCCAAAAATAAATGTCCATCAACAGAAGGGTAGATAAACAAGCTATGGTATAGTCATACAAAGGGAATACTACTCAGCGCTAAAAAAGAACAAATTACTGACAGGTGCAAAAACATTGCATTGAGTGACAGAATTCATCCATACGAAGAATACAAATTGAAAGGATTCATTTGTTTGAAACTCCAGAACAGGCAGAGCTGCTCTGTGATGATAAAGCTATAATGACAGATGTTAAAACGTGGTTGCCGCCACGGTTGTGGGAACAGGCCAGCTGGAAAGGGCAGAAGTAAAAGTTCGTGGAGGCAGGTATGTTCTGGGTCTTGATTGGGATGATGGTTACACAGGTGTGCAATTGTCCAAACTTATTGTACTAGGCATTTAAGAGCTGTGCGTTTTACTGTACTTAAATTAAACTTGAACTTTTTTAATGTTCAGAAAAGGTAAAAGTAGAAATAGTAGACATTTGACATTTGTGAGTGTGCATTGTAAGGGCCACAAAAATCCTCAAAGTTGTTAACATTGCCATGGTACACAACTGCACCAATAAAATGTTCACCTTGCCACGGGAGGAAGGAGGTCAGGGGTGAGCATGAGACGATGAAGCCACAGCGAGGCCAGAGGCTGGGTAGAGGCAAGAATCCGCCTTTGGGGTCCACCCTGCAGTGTCCAAGACTCAAACTTGGGCCTCAGAAAAATTATAATTTGCCACATATTAGAACCTCCACATTAGCTTACAAATGCTCAAAGAGGGGGGATTTTAAATTCAAAATGTAACTACTGTGCAAGATAGAATATTAAAAACACCAAAAGGAAGTCATAGAGAATGTTTTAAATGAGGTCTAAAAAGACAGCTAAATCTCATCTCCTGGGTAACAAAACCCCATTAACTAAGACACTGACTCACATATAGTCACCACTCCTCAGTCTGGCCCCATCCAGAAGTGATGGAGTTTAGACTGGCTCTGTGATTTGAAATGAATAGCCCTACTGGGCTAAATATATTGCTACATTAAGATACATCCCTTAATAGCCTTAAAACATTTTTTTTACTGTGCTATCTGGTGTAGTTCTGCTCAGGATACCTTGTAGGAATACAAATGATCAAAATAAGAATCGCCTTAGAAGAGCGTTTGCACATTGCTGTAGTCTGAATGTTGGTGTCGCCCAGAATTCATATGCGGGACTCAGTCCCCATTATGACAATATTACAAGGTGGACGCTTTTGGAGGTGATTTGGTCTTGAGGACTCTGCACTCATGAATGGGATGAGTGTCCTCGTAAAAGACAACCGAGGGGGCCTCCAGCCCTTTCTGCCGCAGGAGAACACAGCAAGAAGGCACCACCTTTGAAGCAGAGAACGAGCCTTCACCCGACACCACATCTGCTGTGCCTTGATCTTGGACTTCCCAGCCTCCAGCACTGTGAGCAATACATTTCAGTTATTTATAAATCAGTCTCAGGTATTTTGTCATAGCAGCCCAAACAGTCTAAGACACACGTATTAGGCAATAATAGATGTCCGTTGATTTCGATGTGTTTACAACATGGGCTTCACCTTTTCCCTGCCCTGACACACGTGAGCATCGTGACGTGTCATTGCCCGCCGGTGCTGGTGCCTTCGTGGGGTAGTGGTGCTAAAGGAAGGGAATGGTGCAGAGGTTCCCAGGTGTGTGTGTGTGTGTGGGGGGGGATATATAGCTTCCCTCCCCCACTGTGAGAGTTACTGGTTCAATTAGGAATAAAATTTATCAAATACCAATATGCCTATTATGGACTTTTTTTGCCCATGTCCGAGGTCATCATCAATTCTTCTCTTTCTTCCCAAGAGCCTACGTGGTCTGGCCCCGTCCTCCTCTGCCCACCCTCCCACTCCTCTCCCTTTCCTCGAGACTCCAGCCACACTGGCCTCCTTGCCATCTCTTGAACATGTCAGATACTCCTGCCGCGACACCTGCACCGGGCTGTTCCACCTGCCTGAACACTCTTCCTTCACCTCTTGCAAGACCTCTTACAAAGGTCATCCTCTTAGCAGGGACGACCTTGACCACCGTTATTAAAAATCACAACCTGTCCTCCCACCAGGAGGCCTCTGCCTCCCCCTTTGCTCTGCATGTCCTTTCTCTCCGGCACCCACCGCCTCTGACACACTGTGACATTTGTTTACCTTATGGAGTTTATTACCTTACTGTATTATATGTATTATCTACTATTATCTTATTATATTTCTTGTTTACTTTCTGCTCCCTCTGCTACAGTGTGAGTGCCCCATGGCAGGGGTCTTACTTGTTTTATTCATTAACATCTCCTAAGCACCTAGGACCCTACCTGTCATATACTAGGTGCTCAATTAACATTTATCAAATGAATAAATGCATTTTTTCTATGCTTCTCTAGCTAACTTAAAGAGCAAAAATCTGCATATAACTTTTGACTTCCCCAAAACTTAACTACGAATAGCCTACTGTTGACCAGAGGCCTTACTGATGATATAAATGCATGTTCTGTATGTTACATGTGCTATATACTGTATTCTTACTGTCAAAAAAAGCTAGAGAAAAGAATATGTTATTGAGAAAATTATGAGAAAGAGAAAATATATTTACTATTCCTTAAGTGGAGGTGAACCATCGTAAAGGTCTTCCTCATCGTCTTCACGTTGGATAGCTGAGGAGGAGGAGGAGGAAGGCTTGGTCTTGCTGTCTCAGAGGTAGCAGAGGAGGGAGAAAATCTACGTATAAGGGAACCTGTGCAGTTCAAACCCGTGTTGCTCAGGGCTCCACGGTAATGACTGTAACATTAACATCGTAAACATTTCTGTCTTCATCTCTTCCTTCCACCTGCTCAACTCTCCTCTCAGGGGAGATTTATAAGCAATATTTTGAACACCAAAGTCTAGATGAGCAAATTACATGTTCCGGAAAGGCTGCGGTGGTGAACATAGGGGAAAGCGACTTGGAAAGCAGCGCTTGACCCTACACTTTCCTACCCTGTAAGATCTGTGACCAGTCTGCACCAGTCCCAGTCCCCAGCCCTACCCTGCGATCTCCTTCTCCCTCTCCTTCCCAGATGTAAGGCTTCCCTGGCCAACGACATGAGGAGATGGATCAGAAAGCATTTGAGGAGGTCTTTCCTTGAACTTGGACTCCCATCAATCCGAAGTGTCAAGTGGGATAATGTCACTGGCATTAGTTTGCCATGGGTGGTGGATAAACTGGCTCCTCTCATTTGGTAAGGAATAGACTCAGACTCAGTCCACTTTACAAACTGGGGTTTTACGATGTACTTAAGGAGCCACCTGGTCATGAGGTATATGGGGGTCTACTGCACTACTGGCCCCACACAGGATGGACTTGGGGGCTTGTTCAGACATAGCCCTGGGTCCCTGGACTCTGTGTTGTCTTACTGCCCCACTGGCATCAGGTATTCTGGGGTCTCCATACGCCACTCCCATTGGCTGCATCCCCTGTATCTGTTGGTCTCTGCCTCACTGCAGGTGCCTCCTTTTTTCTCCTCTTGTACCATCCAACTGACTCCACCCCTGCCTCCAGGAGAAAGAACACGACCATCCTTGCTAAACGTTGTGGTCTCTTTCTAGGGCTTTTATCCCTTGGTCCCTTGCAGGTCATCAGTCAACCCAAAACGAGGCTGCTCTTCTTTGGGGCAGGACCCCAACCAAGCCAGCCTCTCTGAGGATGGGAACTGTGGTACAGGACACTGTGATGATCAATTTTATATGTCAACATGACTGGTCTGAAGGACACCCAGATATCTGGCCAAATGTTATTCCGGATGTACCTGAGAGGGTGTTTCTGGGGAAGATCAACATCTGAATTGGTGGACTGAGGAAAGCACACCGGCCTGACTGCTGGAGTTGGAGCCTCCGTCTTCCCCGGCCTTCAAACTTGGACGGAAACGTGGGCTGTCCTGCGGTCGCCAGCTTGCAGCTGCAGGTCTCGAGACCGTCCGGCCTCCATAATCACGTAAGCCAATTCCTTGTATTAAATCTCTCCCTCTCCATGCTCTAAAGTTAGACAGATTGATAGAATGATAGATCCTATTGATCTCTCCATATACACACACGTTCAACTGGTTCTGATTCTCTGGCGAATTCTAACACGGCCACGGCCTCCCCTGAGCAAGGCACTGCAGCTTAGCTGTGGGCCAAGCAGCTCCTTCACGCGGGGCGGCCACGGCAGCTGTGTGGGGTGTGGCTTCAGCACAGCCCGCGTGGCCGTGTGAGCCAGAGAGGGAAACGCATCGGGCTTGTGTTTGACAATAAGTACCACCAAGTCCTCTTTTGAGACCATTCTGTGGTCACTACACTGCCCAAGTGCCCAGGACCCCAGCCCCTGAGCCTTTGTCCCCTGCTCCCCAGCACTCTGACTCTCCAGTTTTCATCTGGCGAGGTGTTGGCAGCTTAATACAAAACAGCCTCACTGCCAAGCACCCATGCCCCTGCTGTTTCCAGCGAGTCCCCGGCTCCCCGACTGAGGCCTCCAGCAAGACCCAGACTCCCATTTCCATAACTGCAGAATGGATTTCCATAAACATCGAGAGTATGGGAAGCGGGCCGGGGCAACACAACAGCGGCGTTCCCTGGGGCTTCATCAGAAAGAATGTGGAGTGCAAATGCAGTGACAGGTACAAGGAAAGGTAAACCAAGGCCCTCAAGCCTGCACGAAGCCTAGAAAGTTCCACTACATGTAGCCACACCAACAACTGTTTTTTTTTGTTTTTTTTCGGGAAAATGACAGGCACTGGGCTCCCCAGTTCCGAGAACAACCTGCTGGCCGCCTCACCTTGCCTTCCGCGGGGCAGGGGAGAGAAACCGCCTCTGAACACGGGTAGGATCCCTAGATGTGTGTTTTCAACGTGTATCTGCGGGTGCGCCCGCACCACGCTCCGGCTGGGGGCCGGCGCGCCTCTGCCGGCTGTCTCCATTTCAGTGTCTGGCGCTGTCCTGCACTTGCTCGGAGCTGCCAGGAACCTGGTGCTCGGGGACAGGCCTCCACACGCTCAGCAGAATTGGCTCGAGCCTTTGATTCGCTTCTTCTCTATCCAAGAATAAAAACAGGGGCTGATCGCGTCAAGCGATCCCGGAAGATTAAGAGATTTCTAAGCCAAACAAGACGGAGATAAGCTGCCTGCATGTGAACCAGAGGCAGGTCGGTGCCAGGCTGCCAGCCGCGTCCGGGAAGGGCTCCTGCCGCCTGACGGGACTTGTCCTGGGCGCCTCTCCCCTGGAGTCCTGTCCCAGGCCTGCGCGTCTGGGCAAAGCCTCCCGCGCCACCTGCACCCTCGCACGGGGTTGCTGCCTGTCCTTTTGTGGCTCGGTGATTTTCAGTTGAAACTCAGCTGTTTGTATTTTTGTTTAATGTCTACTCCCCTCATCACAAATACCTTTAATAAGAAAATTCCTACCTCTTCCCCCTCGTTTGCTGAACTTTCATATCTTCCCTGTCTCCCTAGGAGAACTGGATTGGATCATTTCTTGGCTTCGGTGTGGATTCTTGTCTGTCCGAGGCTCACAGAGCGTGGCCCAGAAAGGAGCGAAGGGCTACACGTGGCAGGACCTCCCTCCACCGAGACAGTCCAGTGTGAAACCCTCTACAAGCACCCAGCCTTCGGAGCTGACCCTGGGTGCTGGGGGGGAGTGTGGGCGGGAAGACCTGCCCAGCAGGTGGAGGTGTGAGTGGGAGACACCGCCCCCCTGACAGCCTCCCTTCTTTGCACCCCCCACAACCGAACACCTGGAAGCGTAGCCCCTTGGCAGGGAGGAGGGGACTGGCCAACAAAAGGCTGGGACACACGTCGCCGCAAGCTCATTCCCAGGTTTCTCGACTTCCCCTGCTGGGAAGACTGATGATGGTTGATTTCAGAAGTTGGTTGACTTCATGAGGCAGAGCCTTCCCTCTGAGTCATGCTACTTTCCATTCCGCTGCGGCGGGACTGTCATCGAATCCATTTTTCTGGATGGATGCTGTAGGAAGTTATCGGTCACCTGAAGGCAGGTTGCACGTCACCCCACCTGGCCGAACCACACACCTGTGTGGGTTACTGGACACAGGCCCTGCGCTGGGCCATGGAGCAGATTGCTGGAGAGGAGACTGGTGTGGGACGCCCTCGCCAAAGCCTGGTGCGCTCCAGGGACTCTGTTCTAGGAGACGGGGAGGGATGTGCCCACCTTCTACAGGAACCTGAGCCACCACAGGACACTCAGGGTATCCGATTCTGTTGTCTCTGCTGAGTGTCTGCACCTCCTCCCCCCCATGCCCTGTCTTCTCCCCACGCGTGCTCCCTTCTACTCCTCACCCCAACATCTAAGCAGATGCCCCGTCAGATTCTCAGGGCTGCTGTGACACTGAGTGGCTTCAAACAACAGACACTTATTCTACCCGTTCTGGACACCAAAAGTCCAAAATCCAGGTGTCAGCGGGGCTGGGTCCAGGGGCTCAGAGAGAACACCCCGTCCCATCCTCCCTCCTGGCTTGTGGTTGCTGCTGGCAATTCTGTGTCCCCTGGCTGTGGCGGCTGCGTACCTTCACTCTCTGGTTCCATTGTCACATGGTCACCTTCCTTCTGTGTGTCTGTGTCATCACATGGCATTCACCTCTCCACGTGTCCCTGTCTCTGTGTCTCTTCTCCTCTTCTTAAAAAGACACGGGTCATATTGGATTAGGACTCACCCTAATGACCTCATCTTGGCCTGATGACATCTGCAAAGACCCTATTTCCAAATAAGGTCATATTCACAGGTGCCAGGGGTGAGGGCTTCAGCTGTCTTTTGGAGGGGACTATTAACCTCACAACAGTGGCCAAGTCCCGAGAGCTCTCACACTGTGCAGGGCCTCGGGCCCCCTCTCCTGTCACCTCTCCAGTCTTGCCGTCCAGCCCTGGTGCCCTCAAACACATTGCTGCCTGGCAAGGGACATCTTCCCGGTCTTCTCTAAGCCTCCCAGAGCGCCCTCTGCCCTCTGATGGCTTCTGTTTGTGCCACATGTGCATGTGTATGTATTTCTGCCCCTTCCATGTCTGTGGACTCCAGGAGACCAGAACCACATCTAACCACCTGTCTCCTCTACACAATCACAAAAGGGAAACCATAAATGTGATGCGTAATTTTATGTGTCAACTTGACCAGGCCATGGGGTGCCGAGATGTTTGATTGAACATTCGTTTTGGGTGTCTCTGTGCCGATGTTTCTGGAAGCAATTAGCGTTTGAACGGGTGGGCTGAGTAAGGTAGACGGCCCTCCCCAGTGTGGATGGGGTTCATCCAACCCACTGAGGTCCCAGATAGAACAAAAACCAGAGGAGGAAAGAATTCTTTCTCTCTGCCTAACTGCTTGAGCTGGGACGTTGGTCTTCCCTGCCCTCAGACTGCGAGTTACATCATTGGCTGCTCAGTTTCAGTCCTTTGGACTTGGCCGAAGACTCGTCCCGTCAGTTCTCCTGGTTTTCACCCCTTCAGGCTCACACTGAAGTCACACCGCCAGCTTCCTGGGGCTCCAGCCTGCAGACAGCAGGTGACAGAATGTCTCTGCCTTCAAAATCACGTGATTCCTCATTCATTCTCTCCCTCTCTCACTTTCTAGGTAGATGGATGGATGGATGGATCGGTAGATAGGTAGATAGATAGATATCCCTTCACACTAGGTGGCAGCTAGGGGAGGGTCTTCCTACAGGAAGGTCATGTCAAGGGCAGCCCTAGCCCTGGAGCCTGTCCCCTGCAGGGGGTGACATGCCCACGCCCCCCCAAAAGTGCACCTCTCCACTTCTCAACCAACCACATGGGAGGATGAGAAGACAAATCACAGATCTATTTGTGTTTTTTTTTCAGGTTCTGAAGAACCAACTATAGACTTTATTGTTTTGCTTTTAGAAAGATGCCAAATTGAGAACCAGGTATAGTCCCATCTCTGCCCGGTATTAGCCATGTCACCTCTGGCCACCGCTCCAAGCCTCAGTCTCCTCACCTTCAACACGCAGGTAACACCTGTCCACCGTGCTCGCGGGGTGCCCCTGAGATGCTGCACTTGAAGACGCTGCGATATTGAGTAGAGAGGAACTCATTTTATTGCTGTTATTCTCTGTCAACCCAAAAGGACAGGAAAATGATCTTGGCCTTAGGGAAATGGTTTGGAATAAAAAGTGGCTATGCTTTAAGGGTCGTAGTGAAATGGAAATGGAGGTTTGGGTAACGCCTGTCAGAAGAGAGGAAGAGAGCCGGTGGCCTTTGTTATCAGCCCACAGAAAACTGCGGGTTCAGGGGACGATGCCTCGGAGCTCCCAGCCCCGCACACGGTGGAGGCTACGCACAAGCCCGCCCCAGACGCTCGCTCGCGGCGCTGTACTGGTTAGCCCACTGAGCTGTGTGCGCCGTGAACCACGCACCTTCGACTCGGCTGAGAGGTCTGTGTCCTGTCAGGCTGGTGGCTGGGTCCCCCCTCCCCTCTGCCCCCACCCTCACAGCATTGCAAAGTCTGCAGGCCTTGCACGACAGCTGCCCTAACTGCGTCCTGTCACCAACGGAACATCTCGCTGGCCCAGACCCCCGCCAAGGCAAAGCACGAAGACGCCCCGGGTGCAAAACATCCTGCCTCGACCCCCGGAGACAGACAACAACCACAGCTAGCCCCCTATAAAAGCTAACTTGCAGTCCTGGGTGGCGCAACTTCTGAAGCCCCCTGTTCTGGGACCCTTAAACCTCGCCCAGGAGCGCTTCGCATAAACGCTACGTTGGTTAGCATCTATTGGGCCTCACTACTCTTCTTCCGCCGCCACAAAACTTACATGTCCTTTATCACACAAAACCCTCCAGCAGCCCTGAGAGGTCCCAGGCACCTAACGCGTGAGGAGACGCATCTCGGCAGGGTGAGGCCTTTCCCACAGCCGTACTGCGAGGAAGACGAAGGACTGGGTCCCCAGAGTCCCCACGCCTAGCTCTGGGCTGTCCCGGCCGCTACGGAACCAGTGAGTGCACGCCCTCCCTGCACAGGCAGGGAGCTGGGGCCCCAGGAGGAGAAACAACTTGCCCGTGTCACTCTGAAAGCCAGCAACCTGAGACCAGCCCCCATTCCTAGATCAAGATCCTCTGGCTACTTGGACCTCCTCCAGGAGGAATTCTGTCACAAGGCCCCTTCCAACACGCAGCCTGCAGCGTGCTTGCGGGCGGCTCTCACATTGGGGTCACCCTGGGCTCTTTGCATCAGGTGATTTACCTGACAGCCAGCTAATCTCTCCTTTCCTGGACTCTCCCCTTCCTGGCCCACGTGCCGCCCGAGTGACACGCTCAGTGCTGTAAATGAGGGTGTCACGGTGTGTTCTCAGGTCTTACTGGAAGTGCAGCTGTTAAAAAATGATTTAGTAAACAGCCGGCCCGGTCGGTGCACGTCAGCAGCGATCCGGGGCTCCAACGTCAGCAAAGGCGGGGCGGAGGCCCTGAGCCAGAGCCCTCTCCAGCTGCCGTCCTGTCCCTGGCACCTGCCTGTGCCTCGGGCACCGCACAGCCCCGGCCCTCTCCTGCCGGCTCCTGGAGCTTCCAGAGTTTCCTTGAGAAAACAGTCCCGCACTCAAAACGGAGACCGGGCGTTGTTCCCTCGGGCGGCCACATTCCTTTCTGGGCTGTGCAGGAAAAGGGGGCCAGAATACGGGTAAAGATGCAGACAGCCGAGACCCTAAACTGACACTGCCCACACGGGGCACCCCAGTAACAGGTCTCCCATCTACGTCGATCCCAGCTGGGGTCTCCTCGTCAACGCGGGACAGAGAAGAATGGTTTGCTTGTAAAACCACAGCAGTTCAGCAACAGTCCATGGGAGGGCTAAAGAATTTATGGGAAGAAAGAATTGAAAACTCCACGTTGGAAATGTGAGAATGGAAGCCAGAATTGGCTTCTTTAAAATATCAGCGAGAGAGAAAACTTTCTACTTAAGCACTAAGGCTAGTACGGTGTTCCAGCAGAGGTCGAAAGGAGGCTTTTCCTTTTGTCTGAAGCTCACCGTCCCTCCGCCGTGCGGAGTGATGCCCACAGCGAACGGGCCATAAATAGGAGATAAAAGTGAATGTCGGCACGTTCTGGATCAACCACCGATAATAAGCAACAGCAGTCACAGCAATTACTGTTGACTTAGCCATAACCCACTCAGAAGGCGGTGGAGACTTTGCCTTGTCCCCCACAGTGTCTCCATCCCAGAACTGTCGTTGGCACAGAGCTGCTCAGTCTCTGTTTTGGACACATCAGTGCATGTGTGAATTCCTTGTGCCAGACACCGTGTTTCATGCTGTCCGTGTGTCACGATTCACAATCTCTTCCGCCCCACGAAGCAGGTGTGATTCCCATTTTACGGACGAGGAAGGGAAAGGCTTGGAGAGGTTGAGGAAGGCGTCCGGAGTTTGCAGCCGCACAGCGTCAGAGCCTAGTTGGGAAGCGCGGCCACGGTGCCATTGGCCGGGACGCCAGCCTCCTCTCCCCAAGCGCTGCCATCTCTAGCCAGGGTCTTTGGGCAGGTCCATGGGTCCCCAAGTTCGCCTTTGAATTGTGAAGGGGACCCCAGAAATTTTGTGCGAAACGATGTATGTATCTGCACCTGGATGCTATGCGGGCATGAAAGCCCTTGGCCTTCAGATTTTTGTTGAAACCCAGGATCAAAAACCGTTTAGGAATCACTGTTGTAGACTCTGCAGAAGTACCTAGCAGGAGGGTGACCAGCTGCCCCTGCGCCCCGGTCAGTCTTGGTTTAACACTGACAACCCTGTGCCCTGGGAACCCCCTGTTGGCGAGGGGCCTGTGGAGCCCGCGGGAGGATGGCTTGAGTCTGGGCTCCTGGCGCTTCTCCGTCAGCAGGAGAGATCAGCTAAAGGGAGCAGGGAGGTGGGACGCAGGGATAGCTACGGGGGTCCAAACTGGGGTGGGAAAGGCCTGGGAGGAAGTCCCGGGAGGCGGGCGAAGTGGGAGCACGGGGCGGGGGGGGGGGGTTTGGGGCAGAGAGCTTTCCGAGGAGTGAAAGGGTGACCAGAAGCTCCCTGTCCCCAAATTCTGCAGCTGATGTCTGTTTAGAGGAGCTCTGGGTCATGTGGGGGAGGACAGAGGACACTGTGTTGGCATCGTGCATATTTTGTGAGCGATTCTCCCCTCCCAATCCACGGGGTGGTCCGGGAGGTCCCCAGGAACCCCAAGAACAGGCCCCCTGCAGACCAGCAGCTCTAGACGGGCCAGACGCTGAGGCCCACAGTGCGTCTCTGGCAGGAGCATCCCTGGAAGCCTCCCAAAGCCAACATGCGGTGAGGAGCGTGAGCTGTGCGTTCCCAGGGAGGTGTCCGGGCGCGCTCCCCAGGACGGGTGAGGAGCCAGGGGTGGGGTCCGGGATCCCCCAGGCCTCTGCTGCAGCCCCAGGGAGGCCTGCGCCTGGCGACTGGAGGTCATGAGCCTGCTACGCCAAGGAAAGCAAGAGCAGGCTGGCCTGACACACTTCCTTCCCTGGCTCGACGGTGCCAGGACCACCCGGGAGAGCGTCGGCTTCCCTGATCCGTGCTCTGCGGACAGCCCTGCAGCTGGCGTGGCCATGGGTCAGCTTGGGGGCTGCAAGGGCTTTGCCGGATGATGCCTCTGCGCCTGCCTTTTGTTTCCTAAGTTCAGGGTGCTCTTGTCCCTGAAGCCCTTTGGAACGTGTGGCTCTGAGCTCCAGATGGCTGCGTTCCAGCACCCCCAGGTGCCCTTCGCCCTAAGGACCGGGCAGCCCCAGAAACGACGGTAGGGAGTTCCATGTGTGAGTCCTGCCAGGCGCAGTGTCCCCAAAGCAAGCCTTCCTTCTCCAAGGCGGCAGCATTTGTCACTCAGGCCCACCTGGGCCCTGTCTTCTGTTTGCATGGAGCACGGCCAGGAGGAGCAGGTATGCAAACAATGAACAGAGTGTCACTTCAACTGGGCCATCTGTGTCAGAGGGCAGTCCCTTTTGAACATCCGCCTCTGCAGAGCCTGACCCGGCCTCGGCATGCCCTGCCTGGCTGCCCGTGGGCGGAACCCTTACTTCTGTGTAAGAAGTAACCACTGACATGGAGAATGGCCCAGGCGTCTGACCCACATAGGCCACAGACTTTGCCTGCGGAAGGAAGCCGGAGGGTACTTTGGTGGAGAAACGGCCAACTGTGCTAAGTTAGGTGGTTTTCAGACCTGCGACCAGAAAACAGCTGTAGGGCTCGCTTCTCTGCTCTCAAAGCTCTTAGGGTGCAAAAGACAGCCCCGCCCACCCGTCCTAGGCAGAGCCCAGCCCTGGGCGTGACGGGTCACCAGGGCACCAGGCTGGGGTTCCGGGAAGAAGGCAGCTTTCAAAGTGACTGCACACTGCTGTGAATCACCCTGATTCAAATGAGGTGCATTTGGAGATAGCTGATTGCCTCAGATTAATGCCCAGTTGCCTCAGAAATTCATTTACCGCTGGGAGTTTTAGGTAGTACAGAGAACAGCGCATTTGCATGTAGAGTCTAAACTCACAGCCTGGCCACCTTTCTGTGGCTGGCAGGACCCGGTGAAAGCTGGCTCCAGGGCCTGGGATTCCTTGGTGCTTGGTCCCAGTCCCCACCTCCCTCTCCCGCCCCATCGAAGAACAACTCACTTCATGGCTTGGAGAGCTTCATGGTCTAGTCCATCCTGCTGCTTCAGGCTTGTTCTGTTGGTGGCTTCCTCTCACAGTATGGACCTCACCAATATCACCTCCCTTGTTTCAGCCACTATACCCCTATTAATATAATCTAAAATCACATTGGCTGATTTGGCGTCCACAATGGCGACTCATGATGAGACTCATTTAGAGTCAACAAAAACCCTGTTGGCAGGGTTTAAAATGGCACTGTCTGGTCACATCTCCCCCACATACACCCTCCCCCTTGCCCCCCATCCACAGCCAGTAGCTGTTCTGTTAGGTTTTAGAGAAAAATGCCAGGCTTTACATTTGTCCCTGTTATATTTCTTCTTTTTAATTTGGCCTGTCATTCCTCCCCTGCCATCCAGCGTTGATTTTTTGTGGTTTGGAAACCGGGTGCGAGCGCCTTCTGTAGACGGATCCAGATTGCTTAGAGAGCAGTTTCAGCGACGGGAACACCTAACCGTGCTAGCCGACAGCCTGCTTTCCTCTGCCTTTTCCAGAAAGGTAATGTGAGGCTGCGCGTTAATTGCTTTGCCGAAATATCTTAAACTGTTAGGGCAGGTAGAGATAGATGTTAGGGACCCATCTGGTTCAGGCCTTTCATTTTACAGATGAAGAAACTGAGTCCAGGTGAGGTAAAGGGGCTGCCTGCTCTGTGGTTGGGCCAAACATCGTGACTCAGATACTCCCACACTCAGATTATTCGGTTATTTGCTCAGCACATTGCATCAGGTCTACTAGAAGATTCCGAAACAGTGGACCACAGAGCCCTGGCCCTTGGGGAGGAAAGGCTGGGCGGGTCCCAAAAATCAAGGACAGCAGTCCACCAACGGATGGCTAGAAACACAATGCCATCTGGCCGCGGGACGAAATATCATCCAGCCACGGAAAGGAACGGAGGACTGGCGCACGCCGCAGCGTGGACGAGCCTTGGAAAGAGTGTGGTGAGCGAGGAAGACCACGCGGTGTGCGATTCCAGTCTACACGTAACGTGCAGAACAGGCAGCCCTTAGAGACAGGGGCTGGGCGGGCAGAGGCAGGTGGCAGTGACTGCTGGTGGGTACGGGGTTTCTTTCTGGCGTGACGGAAATGAAATGTTCTGCAACCAGACCGTGGCGATGGTTGCACGACCCTGTGAATGTACTCAAAACCACTGAATTGCACCTCTTAAAATGGTTAAAAGAGTGAATTTTGTGGCGAATTACATATGCGAATACACCCTTAATTTTTTTAAAAGGCCTCAGCCTGTCTTTCCACTCACTAGTGTCAAGAACAAACCCTTTCCTCTGCCCCCGACCAAGCAGCTCTGCAGAGGGTGGGGCGGCCTGGAGGCCCCACTGGGGCAGATGGGTTTATTTTCCACATAAAGGGCCTTTCTGCAATGTCCCTCCCGGCGCGGCCTGCGTCCCCTGGGCTGCTGTCCTGGGCGCCCCACCCCGCCTGGCCTGCTCTTCCCTGCCCCGGCCCTGCCCCGGGGTTTCCATGGGAAATGCCCTTTGTGTCTGCACCCCAGAGAACGGGTCTCCTTCGGCTGCTCTGCCCTGGAAGGAAGTAGGGGACACTTGCTTGTCACTCTTCAACCAGCTCCGTGCTTGTGGGAAGGGCGACAAGGTCAGGCGTCTCGGCCGCGTGCCCTCGGATTCCCCGACCCGCAGAGCAGCCCAGCCTGCCCTCGCCCAGGCTCCATTCCGAGGAGAGCAGGTGCCGCACCTGTGGCATCCGGATGGGTGACGGCGGCCAGCAGGAGTCACCTGGGGGACCCAGCGGCTCTCGGGGCGCAGGGTGAGGAAGGGGAGCCAGAAACCGGCCGAAGAGTTTGCAGGAATCGCAACCAAGAGCAAGAGAAGCAGCTGGGACTGGCTGCAGAAAAAAGAGAATTTTAAATCCTTCTGTTGGTTGGAAGCGAATTCCTTCCATGTTGGCTTGGCGGACGCCCGCGTGGGCGGCACCGCCTGGGGGGAGGGGGGCGGACAGAAGGTCACCCCACGCCAGCGCCCGCCCCGCGAGCGCAGCCAGGTACACGCCGCCGGGGCGGGCGCGCGCACGCGCACACACACCGCACACCGCACACCTACCGCACACTGCACACCGCACCACACACGCATCACACCTACCACACACTCACACACACACCGCACACCGCACCACACACGCATCTCACCTACCACACACTCACACACACACCGCACACGGCACACCTACCGCACACTGCACACCACACACGCATCACACCTACCACACACTCACACACACACTGCACACCGCACACCACACACCACACCACACACACACCGCACACCTACCACACACACCACACACACCACACACCTACCACACACCTACCACACACACCACACACCACACACCACACACCTACCACACACCACACACCACACCACACACCTACCACACACCTACCACACACACCACACACCACACACCACACACCTACCACACACCACACACCTACCACACACCACACACCGCACACCTACCACACACCTACCACACACACCACACACCTACCACACACCTACCACACACACCACACACCTACCACACACCTCACACACCCACCACAGACCTACCACCGACCTCCCACACCCCCCACACCCCACCCCGACCCCACACCCACCAC